>JADRCD010144851.1:3671-38453 GCA_019843815.1 Montemys delectorum
CTACATAATGAATTCAAGACCATCCAAGGCTACAAAACAAGAGACCCTGTCTAGGGAAAATGAAAGCATTTATGTGCATAACTGGGGTCTTTATTGCTTGAAATCATGCTGTGGAATCATGTTCCTTTGTTCTCAGTAGATGATCCACACAAGACAGCCTGCTTTGATGTCAGTTCTAAGCCAACCCCTGACAATCATCCATGATTTTAGTTCTCACCTAAATAAGAAATAACATTCTCCTCCCACTGCTTCCAAGAGTGTTCCTGAAGCTAGTAAAAATGCTTGGTCCTTGTTAGAAAATCCATTTAGTTCGAATTTGGAAGAAACAATGAGTGATAAGATTCTGGCCATATTTTCAGCTGCAGAGTAGAACCTCAGATGTAACTTTCAAAGAAGAGTTTTCAAAGTAGGATATAAATCAAATTATGTATTCTTTATTCCCCTTGCATAAAACACACTCAAAGATACATAGAAATATCTAGACTGAGTCTATAATTAACCACCAGAACCGTATTGGAAGAAGAGACGGTTCAGGGGCCCTTCCCAACGCTTTAAACATTTCTCAAAGGGACTTCTTGAAAGGTCTGAATGACACTGTCCCAGGCCAGCCCAGCCACATATTGGCCAGACTTAGAGAGGCAGAATGCCTTTGTGGTCGCCCGGCAGAAGGTTCCTTACCCTAAGTCCAGGCCTATTTCATTCTCCCATCGTCCTTTCCCACAGTGACCTTTTTAACTTCATCCATGTCTTCCTAGAGAAAATTGATCTCGTGGCTTTATAGTGACACCAGCAACTTTGTTTCCAAATCCTGCAGTCCATTGTAATTGCCAAATACCTTAGGGCTTTGAATGACTTTTGATAGTATCAGGAAATCAGACTCACCGACAGAGAATAAAATGTAACCACCATTAAATATCTTCAGATCCTGCATAAATCTCAATTTCTAAGACTACATCTCAGAAATTCTCTGCACAGTGGCACTGATGAACACATAGGGCTGTGCATTTGAACACCTGCATTTAATCTCGCTTCTCACTGCGGGGGATCTGGGATAATTTATTTATTGGCTTCTTAGTTACCACTATAGCAAGGAAGTAACAATAGGACCTAATTAATAAAACTCTACTCAGAAGTAAACGGCTTGCTATGTACAAAGTGTTTAGCATATAGTATGTATTCAGAGCTATTCACTGTCATCATAATTTTATTTTAGGCCAGTCTTTCTCATAGATATTCCCGCCAGTTTAAGGGAATGGAGTACAAAGAATACAAGTGAAAGAATTGGAGAATGATGACATGGGTTGATTTCTACAAGCATTTCGAAACGTTCGTTAAGCACCTAATGGGGGGGGGGGGAAGCACCTAGTAGGGTTCACAACTGCACTCTGGGATGAAAAAGACATGTAACTCAATTACCTCTTCCTGCTTGCAGGACAAACAGGCTCTTTGTGTATGATAACCAGTGTACAGAGTGGTATCCAGGGTTATTCACAGATGCCCCACCCCAGAGGAGGAACCATGCATCCTGGGCCCCCTACCCCCACCCCCATCCCCACCCTCTGCTCCAACCAAAGCTCAACCATCTCCCTGGAAGTCAGTCTGTTTAAATTTAACTCGAGGGGGAGAAACACAGCCGTTCCATTTCCAAACTGGAATTCTCCCCCATGTGTTTTTGGGAAGCACAGATGCCTTGGCGTTCTCATTCTAACAATAACAGAGATTGTTCACAATTATGAATGGTCTTGGTTGACTTCAGCTCCAACAAAAACCATGAATCATTTCATAACTTCTGAAATTGAAAAGAAATAACAACACTGTGGCTCTGGGGGGCGGGGGCAGGACACACTGTGAAGCAAAGTCATCCAAATTGAAGTGCTTGCCTTTGTTGTTGTTGTTGTTGTTGTTGTTGTTTATTGAGAAGCTACTCGTTGTCAGCCCAGCTGGCAATAAAAAACGAACAACAACAACATAACAAAGTAAAAATAAAAAACCAAGTTAATGTCTCTGCACCTTGGGCACCACATGTACAGTCTCCTCTGTGGAATTTGTGACTGACCACAGTACAAGCTATTTCCCTCCCCATCTCTCTCAGAGCTTGGGCCAGAAATATTATTTCACTTGTGGTCCTACATTTTATGGAAACAAAAGCAAAAGGAGGTACATAGAATGAGGCATGTAACAGACATGCCATCTCTGTCGTAGATCCTGTCACAGATACTCACATGCACACTGTTTTCTAAGATCGCTTTTCCAGCAGACTGTTATGTTCTCCTGATACCAGGTAACAAAATGAAGTTTTCAAATGATGTGACTGAGAGTCGACAGTCTGTGAGATACCAACAGGGCCTGGGCCTTAAGCAAGGCTGAAGGATGGGTCTGGAGCTTGTTTCTTTCCCCTTGTTCCAGAAAAATGTATTCTTCCCTGAAGGCCACAGTAAGGCACATGCCAGAGGCCCAGATGCTACTTCCCCTGCTGAGACCAGAATGAGGCATGGGAGGGCAATCGTGGCAAGGGCTATGGTCTTGGAGGCTTGCTTTCTCATCCCATGAATCCTCTTCTTCCATGTTACTCACACCAGCATAGCTACAGAGGGTGACCAAAAAGGTCTTCTTGTGGAAGACAGGTCTGATGATCTCCTCCAAGTGAGTTTCGGTGCCTGATCTGCTTCTGAAGGATACAGGACAACAGGCACCCGGAGACAGCCTAGCAGGGCCTCCTTACATCTAGTTTTCATTATACAATTAATATTTATTTAGTATAGATAACAGCTACACAGACCTTACAATGAAAAGGAATAACTATAACCAGTGTTAAATATAACCCAGTGTTATTGTACCATGCCTACAACAGTCAGGACGAGGACAGGGTTATTTAGGTTTTGGAGACTGCGGTCTCCTGGCAGCGTGCAGGCTTTAGGGCCAGAATTAAGGTGGTGTACCATGGCCGGAATACAGGGTAGAAGAAGCCTGCTTACTTTTTGGATAGAAACAAAAGGAAAAAGGAAAGGGTTGGAGCTCTGCTGTCCCTCTAAGGACATGCCTCAATGACCAGTCCTCTCATTCACATCCCCCTTTCAAAGGCTAGATCACCTCCCAGGAGCTGGGCTTTTCAGAGATATTCCAGTATGTGGCCTCTGTACTCAAAGAAAGCCATAACTAGCTTGTGGAATATACATTTCCAGACTCCTTTTATTGTATATGTACATGTTTTTAAACAAAAGATATTATCATACCAAATATATAATTTTGTTGCTTGTTTCTAGAATCAGTATACACACTCTGAACATCTCCCCCACACTAACACATATAACTGCATGCTACTTTGTAGGCCCTTTGGACACATATGATGGTTTTTAGAAGGCCTTACCTGTGTTTCTTTCTCTGCCCTGAGAGACAGAGACAGTTGAAAACATTCATGACCATTGCTTCTTAGGTTCACATTCAGACACTACAAAGTTTTGATCTCATATAGTCAGCCTTAGACCCTTCCTACTTCAAGCTCCGATTGGAATCTACTAAGTCCATCAACCCAGAGACGTTGCCAAAGTAGATGACAGCTCTGTAAATGCACATTGACACTGAAAACCATGGGGAAATGCCTTGATGCTGTTCAAGCACTGAGCAGGTAGAGAAGAGAAGAGGGTCATATTCTAACAGAATGGATGACTAGACATTTTAATAAAAAACTGCCATAGCTGGGGGGTGATGGCATACACCTGTAATCTGGCATTCAAGAAGGCTGCAACAATAACATTGTGAGATTAAGGTTAGCCTCGGCTACAGCAATCTAATCTGGCCTAGGCTACAGAACAAGGTCCCATCTCAGAAAAAGCAAAACAGAAAGGAAGTGTCCAAGTCAGTGTTTCCCTCGCCACCCTTGGATTCTGGCAGTGGCTAAAATCCCTTCAAGGAAAAAGATGGTCTGAAGAATTCAGGGGACAGGCCCTGTCACCACAGTTAGGCTTGGGGAAAGGCCTGTCCAGGCACTGACACATGGAAATGTTTGTTTCCTCCCCTAGAGGAGGTGCGGTGCCACATTCTTCAGAGTTTAGGGAAAATCATTTCAGAGATGAGTGCTAGAGATAATGGCTGGATGTTTATTATTCTTTGTCTCAAGTAGATCGGCAGATATGGTAACCACTGTATGTAACCCAGATTCTGGAACATTGCAAATGTCATTGTTAATTACTGCTGGAGGCTTTAGCCAGGGCTCTCTTTCCTAATCCTCAATGGCATGGCCATTTATCTATCAGAAGATAAAAGGCATAAGAGGCTCTGGGGATCCCTAGACCTTCTGAGTGTCCTCATGAAGCTTTTTGGGAGTGCAGATGTCCAACCTTAAGGACCCTGTTGAATGTTAAATTACAAAGAAAATAATATTCTAAAGAAACACGGTCTCTAGCCCCTTCCCATGCCTCTCAGACTTGTTTACAGTTCTGAAAGTCTTCTTGGGGGTTATGGCACATTCCTGAAATCCTAGCATGTTGCAAGGTTGAGGTAAGATCTTGGAGTCAAGGCCAGCCTAGATTTTACTTAGCAAGGTCCTGTCTCAAGGAAGCAGATAAACAATCAACCAAGTGAGGTAATGCGCAGCATGTCTTAGAGAATTGGACAGTGGCTCTGGTGATGCCCCGTCCATAGGAGGGATCAGTGGTGGATCTTATCAGCTCTCCTTGAGCCATTCAAAATAGAATCTTAGGTCCAAAAGGATGCCTATAAGTCAGGCCTCTGAGTCATAAGATCCACTCGCACTTGCCCTACAGCTGTGAGCAGGAAGAATGAGTGCTCTGGTAAGTGGAGACTGGCTCCATATACGTGCTCTGCATTCAGGGCGGAGCCTAGCAGCCCTGATGTAATTTTGCATAGGTTACTAAAAACTCTTTTCTCAAGTACGTGGAAATGGTACTTCTCAGTAGTCCCCAGGAAAGTGGCCTCTCACTATGGTTGGCTCAAGGTATGCAGGGCTCTAGAGCTCTAAGTGGCAGGCTAGAATGGACTCCATTCCCTGGGCCAACAATGATTGTCCATGTACATATGGAGGCACTCTGGTGTCTCTGGTATCCAAGTCAACTTAACAGCCAGGCAAGTGTTGGGCACACTGGCAGTGCTCCATACTAAGGGAGGCATTAGGAATGGGGTATTGGTTTTCAACCACTTCCCTACAATTACTTGAATTGTGTCCAGTTAACCCACCACAGCTCTATCTGACAGCCTTGTTGGGTGGTGAGCCCTGTATATATTGTCATTTAGGTGGCATTTTCTTTTGTTGTCTGGAATTGTTTTGAATCTCCTGCTTTCTGTTCACTTTGCCAATTCCTCCAAGGAAACCCTACAGAGAACTCTGCAAGTTGTGACTCAATCCTGGTAAAGTTAGGTGATCTCCTGGTTTGGGGAACTCATGGTCAGGCATAAGAGTGCTATGAGCTGTGAATCAGGCCAGTGGGTTCTGGCCAGGATCATCCCTTTGAGTGAGTATGTGGAAGATAATCAGAACACTGCAGCAGGGCCATGGCTCAGTTTGTCTCAGCTAAGGAATTCCAGTCCTGGGTAGAACAGAAAGACAAAGCAGGTGGGAGCCAGGAGATGGCAGGTGTCTCCAGAAGGATCTTTCCCCTGAGGGGCAGCAGCACCCCAGGTGTCTTTAGGGCTCCACACTCTGTATTGAGGACCTCTGTGTGCTTGACGGGGCAGACTTTGCCCACTGCCCCGTGGAGAGGGGACAGACTTTGCCCACTGCCCCGTGGAGAGGGGACAGACTGAGAGAACCAAGCAGTCCTGCTATTGTGGCCCAAGAAAGCCATAGTGGACTCTTTTTACAGACCTTACGCTACTCTGTTCCTACAAGGTGCCACTTATGGTGGGCAACAGTTCTGAGAGTCTGAGTTATAACTGCCACCACTGTCCATAGGAATGAGCCGCAGGGCAAAGGGAGGATCACTATCCCCCTTTCTCTCCCTCTCATCCTCCTCCTTCCACTTTGGATCTCTTTTCTTCTTCCTCCCCTCTCTCTTGCATTCACATTCACTTATTTTTCTTTGGGGCAAAAGCTTGGAAATAGCCCAGGCTGGTCTCAAGACTAGAGACCCTCCCCCTCCAGGCTCCTAGAGTCTTGGGATTACCTGTGCCATTGTGCCAGACTCGGCCTAACTTCTCGAGGCTTTTCCCAGCCTTGGGTACCCTCCACGAGTCCTTCTGAGGAGGTTGAGGAGTGTCTCCATCTATCATCAGCCTGTAGGTGCATCTGTAAATCTCACCAGTCTTTATAATAAAGCCTCCTGTCTGGCTTTGGTTTCCATTGTATTTGCTTTCGTCATTCACTGCTATTTAAAGTATGAGGTGCTGATTTTCCACTTAAGATAGAGATATAAATTTTCCCCTTAAACTAAGGAGATATTTTTGTTTCTGGCATGTATAATGAAGTCAAAGTACTACTAAGCAGGAGTGTGAGCGCTGACGTTTAAAAGATGCTGAACCAGGCCTGCCCCTTTCCTTACCCTGCAGCCTTCTGCCCTTACCAAAGCTGCTGAGAAGGTGTTTGGATTGAGTGTGTGATTGAATCATGTAGCTCCTGGGTCCAGGCCTGTGGGAGCTGAACACAGGCAGAGAGGGACACTGTTGCAGGCAGAGAGAGAGCCTGGCAGAGCCTCAATGGGAACCTGTGCATGGGCAATGAAGATGCTGTGGTCATGGACATTCCCTGTATCATGACCTAGACGCAGGCTGTATTCCTGCCTGGCCACTGTCTATGTCGGGGGCACTGTGCCAGCCCCTCAGCCCTTTCCCTTCAGGACAGCCCCCAGGGCACAGCAACCATAGCAAAAGCACTGATAAAAAGCACCTTCTTACTTCTTAAGACACACTGGGATGCAACGAGGCTATCTCCTTTGCTTCCTATACTCTTAAGAGGCTAGAGTAACAGTGGCAGTAAGAAGAGCTGCAGGAGGCCATGGTAGCTCATGCCTGCAATTCTGTCATTCAGAAGGCTGCAGCAGAATTGCAGCCACGTGTTCACGTCCAGTGTGGGCTACATAATGAGTTCAAAGCCAGCCTGAGACCCTGTCTGGGAAAAAGATAGAGAATAAAAAAGATGTGGCATATACATGGTTTGAAAATTGATTATGAACCCCATGTCAGAATCCCTGGTGCCTTCTTTAGAGTTAGAATTTGACAAGCTGATTCTGAAATTCATTTGGAATTTTAAGGGACCCTGGATAATCAGCAGTACTAGGAAAGAATAAAGTCCGACACAAAGCTTGAGAATTCACACTACAAAGCTGCAGTGACCAAGATCATGTGGCTACCACATGGTTACCACACGGTCACCACACATGGTCGCCACATGGTACTGACATGAAGGTGGGTAGAGCAGTGGCAGTAATGTGAGAATCCAGAAATAAACCCACAGGCCTGCAGTCAAGATGATCGTGCCATGAAGAAAATGTCATTTATTCACAAATGGATAACCAGAGATATATGAATGTAGTTGGGATATCTCATCCTATACAAAAATCACCTCAAGACCTAAACAGAAGCACAAAGCTACAAAACACAGGATAAGTGTGATAACAGAGGAAACAGAGAAAACTGGATAAACCCGACTTTAAAATGCTTGTGCTGGGAAAACATACAAAGGCACCCAAAGAATGGAAATACATTTTTAGAATTCAGTTATCTGATCTACTGTTTGAATATAAGATATATTGGGAAGATGTGGAGAGACCAGAACTTTCACCTCTAGGGGGGATATAAGATGGTGAAGCCTAGCAGTTCTTCAGATGATTAGCTGTACAGTTATATTACAAGCCAGAGATCCCCTTCCAAGTTTATACCCAAGAAAAAGAAAGATGCCCACATAATCTTGTACAAAAATATTAATGGAAAAATCATTCATAATAGCCAAATAGTACAAACCATCCAAATGGACCAAAACAGACCAAGGACAGATGAGGGTAGTGTTCTGGTGGCATGTTATCCAACATAAAAACAAAGTGACAGAAGACCTCACTACATGCACTACTGTACTCACATGAAGTCCCAAACATGGACATCCACAGAAACAGACAATAGACACTAATCCTAGAGATCAGCAGCACATGGGAAAGGGGTGCGAGAGAGAAAGGCTGCAGGGTTTCTTCTGAAGGAGATGGATGTTCCAGAATTGAGTGTGGTGGTGATTGCACATGTCTGAATGCTGAAAGCCAACTAATTACATATTTTAAATAGGTAAATTGTATGTTATATGCGAGTTATATTTCAAACCATAAAAAAACAAGAGTACCATAGTTTTCAGCACTTTTAAATATTAACCTATTTTATTGTCACAAACCACCCTATAATATGGATATTCCCATTCTGCTTCTGAGGAAAGTAAGGCTGAGTGACCCAAGGTAGTATTCGTATGTGTGTGTGTGTGTGTGTGTGTGTGTGTGTGTGTGTGTGTGTGTGTGTAGAAAGAGAATTTTCCTCACTAACACATAAGCACAGTGAAGCACAGAACTCCGTCTCTGACTGTAGATACAGTAGTACTCCGCAAAGGCAGGATAGCAATCTGTCTCCAGACTTTACTCTGAGCACCTTTTATGCTGTGCTACATGTAAAGATGGAGTCCCTGCAACAACGGAGCCTGAGTCCCCTCAATTTCCTGTGAGGTAAGGAAGTGGTGCAACATCATCTAGGAGAATCTGTAAACTAATTCGGTCCAAATCAGGCTCTCTTCCTGGCCCTCGATGCCTTCATCTTTTTAACTGTATCTCAGGCTAGGTGTAAGAGACACCATCCTTTAGGCCTTGAAAGTAATGAGGCTATGGACAATGCTTAGCAGGAAGAAAATGAACCTTCTGACTGGGATCCTATCTGCAATCAGCCCGGCTGCCTAACAAGACCGTGGGGCATCTTTGCTGCGGCTGGAATTACATCTGCCCAGAGCGGTAACCACGGTTACTTCAAGCTGATGAGAAGCCCTGATTAGCAGTTGTGCCTCTGGCTCTGTTTAAGCAGGGTTAGAAATCAGATCCCATGTTTTTGAAAAGCACTGTGTGGTAGAACAATCTCTAATACTCTGTTTGCTGGGGCCATGGGTGGAGAAATCCACTTTCAGGTCTGGGAGCCACCACCATTTTGACATATTGTCTAAGATCATCTGAGCCCATGGGGCTGACCCTCTCTAGGACTCTGGCTTCCTAGGATCACTCAGGTCCTGGCTAAGGAGATCATGTCTTAGCACATAGATGTTTGCAGTGGCATGCTGTAGCAATGTGGGCAGGAGGCCAAGCAGTGGTCACTGATGCCAAGCTCTTGGAAAGATACATGGGGCCACAATATCCAGGGCTACTTCCAGTTCTTTTTCCATAGACTGTGCCTGGGTCCCATTATTAGCTCCAGCTTCAGTCATAGCCAGAGAACTGGAAAGTAAGCCAGCTTGGGAACAATGAGGGGACACTCCACCAGTCCACCACCACACCTGCCTCAGGTCCACCCCACTGCTAATTGTCGCCAGCATTGAAGCATACATGTTTTTCTAACAAGGTTCCAGATTAATGCAGTAGTGCCTTTTAGATGGGTCTACACAGAAGTCTAAGAGCATCTGAGCAAAGAAAAAGCCCATTTTTTTCCTTTAAGAGAGCTTTGGTTTGTCTCATAGATGCCTCTAACCACTGCAAACACAGGGGCTGTGGTCTGTTTTACTTAGTCAGGACAAAGCTATCCACTGAGGCTCCTGAGTGAGAACAGCTTAGATTCTGTGCACCTACAGAATTCTGTTTGTCTGGATTTGTCTTGGATCCTACAGTGTTCCTTTGGTTCAAGCCAATGAGGTAATGCTCACTCAGCCCTGACCATTTAGAGGCTGATGCACCTTCAGGCATTCAGGAAATGTTCATCACCAACATAGCAGGGATGGCCCTTCGGGTGCTAGAATACGAAAGCAAGTAATGCAGAAGGGGTGTGGTTTGTACCACAGCAGCAGCAGGAGGGGGGTCACTCAAGTACAGGAAATGCTTGGGCCAAAAGGAAGAAGGACACTTGGATAGAAAGACACCCAAGGAAAATTCATTTAAGACAAGTGTCATTTCAGCTGGCCTCTGAGGACTCAGTAAGATTTAGGAGCCGTCTTTTTGTGTCAAAACACAGCCCACTGAGAACAACAACAACAAACAACAACAAAAAACAGAGCAATTAAGGCAGCTGCCATTCTAAGTCACTAGGTCAGGGTTATACTAAACCCACGGTAATCGTGGGAAATTCTAGGGAAGAAAGGTGCAGCTGGTGTAAGAAGGGATTAGTGGTCGCTTTAGGTTGGACATGAAGACTATGGAGCTCCAGGATTCAGACTCAGACATGATATGAACCATTCCTACAGAGACTGCCCTGATTCCTCCAGGCTAAGTACATTGCAGTGCATGTGAGGGAGGGAGGGAATCGGCTGTCCCAGCTCCTGGGTCAGCCCTCTTTCCTCGAAGCCTACTCGATGCTATTGCTACTGCAGGGCACACACCTGTCTAATCCCCAGCGGGAAGACATGGCTGACTGCACTGCCCTTTTTGACACCATGTCAGAGATGCGTTAACACCTACACCTTCCCTGCCATCCAAATGCCTGCATCCAGAGCTTGCAAGACTCAGCCCCCTGAAGCAGCTGGTAAGCTTCCTCCAAAGGTCACGTTACAGGCGGCCCATGCCTCCCTCCGACAGCTGTAATCACAGAGGCTTCAGTGGGGAAACTCTCTTCTCGGGCATGCCTGTGTTCATAGTGACATGCCCAGGTGACAATCTACAGCATCACAGCTCTGCACCGACACAAGGATCCTGTTACAGACACCCCTGTCCCTGCTATCGATGCTGTGCGGTGGCTGCTATTGGATGCTGGGTGATCAAGTTCAGTATCTCGAGGCTAAATGCTGCTCAAGCACACTCCCTAGGTGGGAAGGAAGAAGGTGCAGGCACATGTTGGTGACCCAAAGTTCCTTCTCCTTGGATTCCCTTACAGAAAAGCTCTGGCACTACTCCGCCCAGTGCCTGCCAAAGGATCTTGTTCTCTGTACTTCTGCCTTCTCCCCCCAGTCCCCACCCCCACCAAATCTATCATCCTGATCTGCTGCTGTTCTCTGCCTTCCCCACCCCACCACCCTTCCCTCCTGAAGCCGCTCCTCTCGTTCTCTTCCAAAAGATTTTTTTTCAAAGAGCAAAATTTTGTCTATTTAATCACTCAGTGAACTAATCAAGTAGGACTTTTCATTATATAAGATTTTATCCACGTGGAAGCATATATCAGTATATAGTCTAAAGAGTCAGGTGCCCACTTAGCTAAGCCCTCTATGTGGCTTTCCTGGATGAGCTAGCCTCTAGTTGACCATGCTTTCTCATCTCTGCTGTTTTCTTCTCTGTTCTTAAACAGTCTTTGCTGAACTCAGCTCCCCTCAGTTGTTATTACTTTCCCACATCTCCTCAGCATGGCCCACCATCTGAGCACACAGACTGGGGATGACCCTCCAGGCAAACTGTCGTTTGTACCCTGCTGTCTCCCTGCTTTGGGGCACATGGTTTTCTTCACCTAGAATAACCCCACCCACATGCCCCACATCTCTAGCTGTCACGCCCACCTTTCCTGCTCGGGCCGCAAAGTGTCATGGCTTTCCTGGAGCCGTGCTTGACCTTTTTCCAGTCAGTTTCCCTTCCTCCTCCCCTGGGCTCGTTTAAAATCTGGGTGGGTTTTCTTTTCTCCTGTGGCACAGTTCACATTCTGCTACCTTTTCTTAGGGTGACTCCCATACAGGATAATTGGCTGCCCAGCCCAGCCATTTAATCATATAGTTTAGAGGAACTCAACAATCACACACAATAGATGTTCGATATGTTATAAGCTTAAGGTGTATTTTATACTCGTCTTAACCCCCAGCTCACATCTTCACTGGAGTCCTTCAAAGATGGCCTCCCATCTGTCTCACCAGCTAGCTGGCAGCTTTTTGGCAGGTATGTGGTTGATACTTGACAGATACTGGCCAAATGTATAAACATCTATAAGCAGCCTGTCCAAGACAGAGAATTAGAATCAGGTCTAAGACAGAAGGTTGTTAATGTATATCAGTGCTTTTAAAAACAAATCCCTATAGAATACTTAGAGTTATAGACTAGATACATAAAGGTGAGGGAGTAGTGGTCCTGGCTGTGCATTTTTACACAGAGACACTGAGTGTGAAACCCTCACTTTCATTTACATAAGGTCATTTACATAAAGGTATAAAGTACCTCCATGGGCCTCCTCACAGGTATAGGGGTCTGAGGGAGAATTTTACTTGCCTGGTCTCAGTTGCCAGTGCCTTTCATAAACATGAACCACTTTGCTTTAGACAACACTAACAAAAAGTGTGCACAGTTCTCTAAAACAGTAAAGCAGATTTTATGTCTCTTCCTCATGCTAAGCATACAATACATTTAGGGTACTTAATATGCAGAAACCCCACCACCCATAGCCGTCATTTCTAGTTTTCTGTGTGCCTGTCTGATCCTTGTTAATATGTGTCAAAAGAAACTTTCACTTCTGCTAGAGATAAAAGTGAGGCACTGATCTTCCCCAGTCATGAGTGTCGTACTTGATAGGCAGGCTTGTGAGCAGCAGCTGCTGTGTGAAGGTGTGTGCTGTACTTACCAGATACCTGCTCCAGCGAGGACGTGAGGTTGCTGTGAAGATGACAGTGGCCGAGCGCTGATGTGGCATAGGGAAGCAAGCAGCAAGCACATAAGAAACTACCATAAGAGAGATAGACTGTGAGGGAAGTTTCCAGGGCATAACGAGGGTAGACGGGCTGTGATTTGCTGAGAATGATCAGAGATACCCTCTCTGTGGTAACAGAGCACCTCCAGGGCGAGCAGAGAGATGAAGGGAGTTCTCCAAGCAGAGGAAATAGCAAGTGCAAAGACCCTGAGATGGAGTGGTTTGGATGTGTTTAAAAACCAGGTGCCAAGCCAGCAAGATAGTACACCCAGAGGTAGGCAGATCTCTGTGAGTTCTAGGCCAGCCATGGCTATATGTTGAAACCCTATGTCAAAATAATAATATAACCTGACATGCTGGATTTCCTGGCACTCCTTCCCCCAAATCTCTGCTACCTGCAAGACTGAAGCAGAAGGATTACAAGTTTCAGGCCATCCTGAGGAAGATAGAAATACCCCCGTCTAAAAATCTCAAGACATAATAGAGGAGGAAAAGAAGGGGCAGAAGGGGAGGAGGGGAGAGAGGAGAAAGGAAAGAGATCTTTGTGGCTAAAGTACAGTAGGGCTGGGGCTGGGGAATAGAGTCAAGTGAGGAGTGGGAAGCTGGGGTTGGGCCATACTTGAGACAGTGGTAAAGATTTGAGCTTTTATTCTGAGTGTGGTGGCAGCCTCTGGGGATATTGATTTCCCACGGGCCCAGAGATGGGAGTAGAAGCAGATAGATCATTAGGAGACTGGTGAAGCAAACTCGGGACAGGCCACGGGGGCCTAGAACTGAGAAGGATCAGTGAGGCCCCACAGATATAGTTTACCAATATACCTTCTTGCACAAACTTGTGTCCAATATCTCTTCCTAAGCCATTATTGGTTAAGGCAATGCAGTTGTATGATGAATTCAGACCAATCAGGAGGTGTTATGTATACCAGATCACAAGTAGGAGTCGGCCAACCAAGAAGAAAAGAAACATGGTAGATGACTCGGCCACCAACAGTGTCTATCCCCATCTTGAGTAGTCAAAAGGAATTGCCCCTGAGAAGAAGGATGTGGATGCTATAGGAAGAGTGGATAGCTCCCGCTGATGCACAGAAGCATGGAAGGCATAGGAAGCTAGGGGCTGATGAGTTGGCCACACTGTGGCAGCAAATGGAAGCCTTAAGATGGAACCATAATCTCATACCTTGCTAGTGACCTGGGATGACTGGAGGGCTTTTAGGTCAGCCCAACTCCAGAAAGGAATTTGTAAAGACCTTCTGGCTTGGCAGGTTAGCATAGAAATAATGCTTGTGGGGAAAATGAGATGTCATCATTTTAGCTCTGTGTGGCTGATGCCAGATGTAGTAGGCTGACTCTGGGTAAAAAGCAAAGCAGGGCAGAGCTTTGCTTTGGAAAAACTAACCAGAAAGTGATACGGATTGTTGGTCATGCCTGTTTTCCTTCAGATCCTGTATCAGACTCTTTGAGTTGCAAATGACAGGAACTCTGCTCACCACTGGCTTAGATAAAGAAACTTAGCACAGGTCACCCAACAACCTCGTCCCAAGGGCTCCCAGGATGCCGTCCAGATCCGCTGTCTCCTCCCTTCGCTCTGCTTTCCTCCATGTAAACCTCACACTTGGATGGCTCAGTCCACAGGACCATGGGATGACAGTGTCAGCCTCAAGTCCCCAGTGTGGATCTCCTCACTGCACTTGTCAGGATACATCTTCTTTCTGCTTTCAGAGTCACTTGCTGTCTGTTCTCATCTGGGCAGCAACTATAATGCAATGGCTTAGGTCTCACTCTAGTGGTGTTACCAAGAGTTAGGGAAGAGGGACCTCCAAACAAACGCCCAGTGTTAACAAATAAGCTCCAAGTAGCCAGGCCAAGATACTACTCCAAAGTCTAAGAAATACCTAAGGTTTTGTTTCACTGTCGCTTTAATATGTGTTACAGGCTACAGTGAGCCAGCACAGACATCTCACCAAACCTCCTAGTATCCCTGGGAAGGAAAGAGTGGGAATCATCTTTGTAAGATAAAGAAGCGAGGGTCGTCTAGATAGAAATTGGCAAGTCTATCTTACGACTCCCAAATCCAGAGTTCCTGTCCACTGCACCCATGGCTAACTGAGAGACTGCAGCATATTTGAAAGAAGTTCTTAAACAGCACAAATGAAGTCAAGTTGAAGAGTCATCCTGGCAGCCACCATCCCTAGAAGCCTTGCGATTTGTAGATGGTAAAATAAAGAGCATCATTAAGCTCAAGGGCATGGTTTAATAACAGTTAATTAACTTTTACAAGACAGTCAGCAAATATTTTCCCTTCTTGCTAAGATGGGTTCTAAGAAGAAGGGTTGTTATACAGAGCCCCAGGTGGGCATGCGCAGACAGGATTTCCCCTTAGGAAGAGGAGGTTGCCTGCAGAGGACCTGTTCTTCATCCCCAGCTTTACTTTACCTGCCCACCTTGCTATTGTTGACTAGTGGTCTTGCCGGTTAGGTGGCAGAAATCAGTCTGCTCTCAAGACCCAACTATTTAGCCTCTCCATGTAAGAGCCAGCCTAGTGCCGAGGCAGCCTCTCTACCCGTGTTTCCATCAGCCTTTCATTATCAGCTTCCTGAGCTCCACCTCCACCTCATCACCAGGCTGCCGTCGTCTTGAGTGAGCAAGTGGCTCCAGACCACCCCTGCTAGATTTCCAGGTGTTGTTTCTAAGAACATTTTCTGGGGCTCAGACAAAACAAGAAGCTTCCAGCTACTGTTTCCAGCCCCTGGAAGGCTTGTATAAACAACAGGCTTGGTCCTTTCAGAGAACGGAACAGTAGGAAAAGAGATTGAAAGTCTAAGAAAGCATCCCCTGTCCTCATAATAGGTCCCCTCAGAGGATGCTGGAAGGAATTGTACTTCCAGTCAGCTGATGGAGCCAGCTGAGAACATGTCTGCATGTATGAGGTGCATTGTTTGTGCTGTGCTATGCCCTTCATGGTTATTAGTCTTGGGTGGTAGAGCACATAGCATGGCTCAAGATAGCCTCTGCGAGTAGAGTCTTCTAACTCCAGTCTTTGATGCTAACCCCCAGATGCCAGGCTGGGCAAGACTTTTTTTCAGACAGAACAGTGGAATTCAGTAAATGAGTTGCTAGCCCGCTTCCAGGGGAACCAGAACCATCCATATAATCCAGATGAGAGCTGTACATCATCTGTGACCCAGTTAGAGAATTTCCCATCCAAACAGCTCAGCTCTACCTCCTCTTAACCTGTGTGGACTTGTGAACCAAGCAATCTCTTTGAGCCTCCACTCTCTTGTTTAGCACAGCCTGGCTTAACTTGCTTTGAGAATGAAGATGTCGCACATCACCCACTGAGCATGACATCCTGCACCATAATTCCTTGCTGTGGTCACAGGTTGTGCATGTCCTCCATCCCATGGCATCTTGGGGATGTTGCTTTGGGTGCCAGCCCTTCATGAGCCTTGCCAGGTTGTCAGACATGGGGCAGATTACCCATAGACGTCTCAGAAAGACCCAAGTAGATTCACAGATGCCCTGAACATCTTTCCTCCAGGATGGGTGCTCGAAGGGGAGAGACACCCTGCTGCTTTGGTGAGTACAGGTCTTCCACTGCTCATTGGGGTCTTTCTTACAAGTGGAATCTAAGTCACCCTGGGGAGGCACTGTACTGGAGCCAGGTCCTGTGGCTATGGGGATACTCAGGCTGGCCCTTACCTCCTGCCAACAGCTTTTTCATGGAGTTGCTCTCACTTGACCTCAGAGTGTCCCAGGAGATAGCAGCAGCACCAGGCATCTCGAGCTGAGGATTTGAGCAGAGAACAGCCCCAACCCCCTCTTGGCTATCCTAGGTCCCAGCCAGCTCTCCCAGGGGACTCTAAAGGACCATAGGTGTCGTGCCAGGACCTACCACCCCCATCATTCCTCCAACTTTGTCCTGCAACTTTGTCTTATCACAAAGATTAGTAGAAAGGGAGCTTGGGAGATGAAGTCAGAAGACTGTGTTGGAAGGGCCAGTGACCTTGAACAAATGTCATCTTTCCAAACTTCTGCTCTATTGCCTGGGAGGTAGGAAGAAGGGAACAGCCTTGCTGTCTCCAGGATGTATAACAAGACTTAGTTGCTTGAAATCATTTAAAACAAACCAGAGGTGAATTATAGAAATGAAAATATTGTCATAGCCCAGTAGGGCAGTCATTGGCCAACTCGTCTCCTTCATTGTTAGTGAGTGAAAGCAGGCAACATGCTCATGGCCCTGACATCATGACAGCTCTCTGCTGGGCTACTCTCAGGTTCAGTCCCTGCAGGACAGTATAGACCTGCCTTATCCAGCTCATCCCTAATGAACTATAAGCCTCTGTCCTCCAGTGGAAGCAGAGTTGAGCATCTGGGTGGGAGTGTAAGACAGAGGAGCCCAACCTGAACCTCTCTTTTCCCCAAGTTGAGAGTGGAAGGGAGATGCTAACTCTCTGTTTGAGCTTCCAATTTGAAATCTAAACCAAGCCCCAGGAAGATTTGTTAAAATTCAATTAAAACTTGTACTAAATTTACATTATACAGGTAAACTTTATAATGTTAAGTGTTCTCCCTTCATGAACATGTCTTTTTTAAAAAAGTCTTATTATGTAGCTAGCCTGGAACTCACTATCTAGACCAGACTGACGGAGAAGATTGCCTGCCTTTGCCTCCTAAGTACTAGGATTAAAGGCATATGCTACCGTACCCAGCCATGTCTTCAGATTCTTTCAATTTCTTCATCTCCATAGCCCAAAGTTAATTTTTTTCCAAGACAGACCAAAGTTAATTTTTAACAGAGAAATTCATATAATATTTATCACACAGAAGTTATTTTAAAATATATCTACATTGTGGAATGGCTAAATTAAGGCAATTAGCATAGTTTAAGTTTTTCTTGCTAAAACGATTCCATTTTGTGAATGTTTATATTGGATCCAGCCCCTTGTCAACATTATTATTAAATAATAGCACCTTATTAAGATTATTTTTGCAACGTTTGGTGCCATTTTCCTACTTTCCTGTTACTTTTAAGATCATAATAAATAACAATAGTGATAACCATTACTGTTCACAAGACACTTGTTGAATATTGCTTGTTTTTATTCTGGGTAAGTAGCTAGTTTCTGTGTCTGGTTTTTACTTAGAAATGATCTAAATTTTTCTTTTTAAAAATGTAAGATGCATTATTAACTGTGCATATTGGTGGAGCCTCATCGACTGCCTTCATTCATTTCTGGAGTGTCCACTAGCATTGAATCCAGCCCTTCTTTACTCGCCTCAATACCATTGCCAAGAAGTGCTGGTTTTGCTTCCAGTGGTGTGACCCTGAAGCCTGCACCCTGTACCCCATGGTGATTGTCATGGATGACATTGATAAACATACTACAATCCCAGAGTGGCAGAGTCAATTGTAATATGATTTTTTTCCCTTTGATTCTTGACTAGATTCAGTTTGATTATTTATTATTTTATTTTAGATTTAATTTATTTTTATGTATATAATTATTTTACCTGCATACATGTGTGTGTACCATGTGTGTTCAGGACCCACAGGGGCCAAAAGAAGGCATTGGATCCCCTGGGACTAGAGTTATAGGCAATAGTGAGCCACCATGTGAGTGCCAGGACTCAAATTTGCAACCTCTGTAAACAAATGTTCTTAGCTGCTGACCCAGCTCTCCAGCCCCTACATCTTACTTGTTTGTTTGTTTGTTTGTTTTAACTTTTGTGATTTTTGAGAAAAGGTCTGTCTATGTGTGCAAAGGGAGAGATAAAATAACCTTTATAATGTTGGCAGTTCAGGAAACTTAAGACACTATTGTTTAAAGAAAAAGTCCATTGTAATCAATAAGAGAATTTACAAGGAGCCAGAGCTAAAGTAACTACTCAACAATGAATCATTTACCCCTCTCATAAGAAAATTCTCAAAATTATGTTAAGTATCTTAGTTTTATTAAGCTAGCCTTGAACTCATAGCAATCCTCCCGTCTCAGCTTCCCAAGTGTTAGAATCATAAACATGAACTTTCCTGCCTAGTTTAATTTGATAGTTTTAAAAAAAAAAAAACTAAGTTTTGAAATAATATTATTGTGCACAGACACACACACATATTTATATATTTTCTGGTCTCTCTGGCCATTCTTTCTTGGTGACTTGTCTATTCAGACATTCCTCTAGCTGAGTCAGTTTTGGAGATTATGTTTGGCAACAGGATCATCAAATTCTCAGGTCTGCGACCACAGAGGGTTGGATGCACTGTTCTGCCCTGACGTTATCCCTTCCATAGCTGTGGTTGAGCTCTGGTTCCTGGACTTGTTCTGCTTGCTTTCTTTCTCCTAACCACCCATAAAAACCCTTGCTTTGCTTGGTTTAAGGTCTTTCGCATTTATGGAAGCCTTCCTCCACTCCTTTGCTGTTTCAAATCTTGCTTTGCTTTTGGCAGCATTTGTCTGTGATCTTGCGTTTGGCCTTGCTCCCTGTGCATTGCCTCTGGGAAGGACCACCTGGGGAAGTAGTTCATGATGCTTACAGAGTCTTCAATATCTTTCCTGGTTTCCTTTTTAATTCTAGGTTCATCCAGAGTGCATTTCTTAACTTAGAACTAAATATTTTTCTTTTCATCTTTTTTCCCCCATGATGTTGGAGATCTAACCAACATTCAGAGCAGAACTGGGTCTTTCTTCCACCATGTGGCTTTTCTGTATAAAGTTTTTGTGTATGGCCACTCTCTGAGAGCTGAGTCAGTGCCCATGTAGAGTTAGGAAAGAGCAGAGTGGTGAGCAGACATCCTTACTCATCTGCTTTCCTGACTGTTCATTTCTCCCACGTTGGGATATCTGTTATGGTGAATTTGTTGTTTGCATCTAAATATTTTCTATAAATAGAATGTCTGGGAATCTAAGAGATCTGATGTTTGGAACAGTTAGTGTAAGCCGTGACTGAACCTTGTTCGTATATTATTAAATTGTTTTAGTGTGCTATTGTTGTGAAGAGATACCATGATTGTAGCAACCCTTAGGAAGGAAAACATTTCATTGGGGCTGGCTTATAGTTTCAAAGGTTTACTTCATCATTGTCACGTCAGGAGGCATAGTGGAACACAGACAGGCATGATGCTGAAGAAGTAGCTGGGGGTTCATCATCTGAAAGCAGCAGAAAGAGAGAGACACTGGGCCTGGCTTGAGCATTTGAAACCCTAAAATCCACCCCCGTGGCACACTTCCTCCAACAAGGCTACATCTCCTAATCCCTGTCAAGTAGTGCCACTCCCTAATGACCAAGCATTCAGATCTATGAGCCCTTGAGAACTATCCCTATTGAAACCACTACATAAATTAAGCTAGGCATAAGGGCTCATGACTGTATACCTAAAAGAATTGATCAAGATCTTTTGCCCTAAAAATGCTGGCCAAACTGTATGGGGAGCTTTGGTTCCTTCCGAAGTAGTCTGCAGGGCTTTCTGCTCTTCTGGCTGGTCATGTTTCAGAAAAGAATTCCAGTACAAGCCTGATTTTTTTTTTAAGGTAGGCACCTCTCTGTCTCTCACTGCCTCTCTCTGCCCCCTCCAGATTCACTTTTTGTTGTTTGTGGTTTAGGCATGGTGTTCGTTTATTTTGTTTTCATGTTTTGAGACAAGGTCTTGCTATGTAGCTTGAGCTAGCATAGAATTTGAGATTGCAGACCTTGACCATCATGCCTCTGTAGCTTGCAGTCTTATAACTTCTCCTCCATGCCTAGCTAGCCTGGAGTCTTACAGCTCTCCTTCATGTCTAGCTAGTCTCGAACCTTACAATGCTCTGCCATGCCTGGTGAGCCTGCATTCTTACACTGCTGTTTGCTTGTCCTCACATTGAGGAATTGTATTGTCTTTTCTTGTCCTTCTGCTTGGGATTCTGTGCACCTTTTCAATCTGTCCGCAAGGCTTTTTCAGTTAGGACTTGTGTTCTGCTTGCTATTTGATTATTGGCTCTCCTCCATCACTTTCTTCTTCTAGAACTCCCAATATGCCTGCCTAGTCCGATCTTCTTGGGTCTATTCTACATATCATCGCTTTTTCTGTGCACATGCGCTCTTTATATTCTCTTGTATGCTCAGAAGTTGTATTCCCATTGGTTCCTGCAGGCCTCACACTCATAACACGGCAGGGAGGGACCCTTGTACTGCAGTTGGGAAGACAGTATCGTAATGTATAGAACATCTTCCGCATGTGTCCCACATTGCTTTCCAGGTACTGGGATTTCTGGTCGCACTGTTATATGCCTCCTAAGGCACTGAGCATGTGCATTGTTTCTGACAGCTCTTCTGCTGGGGCTTTAATCATTCAGTAATGTGCTCTCTTCCTTGTGGTTGCTTGTGGGACCTGAGTAGCAGCAGTCTGTAGCTAGTGGGATGGGATTCTCGCTCCCTCTAGTCTGATGGTATTGAGGAAAGTGACCCACCAATCTACTTCTGGGACAACTGGATCAATCCTTTCCCCTCACATTCTGGTTCTCCTTCAACCTCTGGCTAGGGTTTGCAGCTTATGAATTTGCTATCGTTTGGCAGCAGGGAACTGGAGATGTGAGCCCTATGGGTCAGAGCTACTTTCAATCTCCTCTACTCCCACCTCACACTAAAACAAAGAGGATCTATTGATCTTTTGCTCAGGCTCACTTCTTCTCTTTTTTTTTTTCCTCAAAGTTCTTTTCAACTTTCTTTTGTTAACTTCCAATTTCTTGCTGGTATTTAGCCATAGATGGAGTTCACTGCCTTCTTTGGGCTGCATTCCCAACTGACCCAACTCCAAGAGATCCAGGCCAAGCGTATTGGGTTGGGGTAGGGGGTCAGGGGCTAACAGCCTCCCACTGTCCACAGGCCGAGCCTTGAACAGAAGGATTTAGGCCCCCCACTAGAAGGAGTGAGTCTTCTGTAAGCCGCGTTTCCTGTGCTGTGCCACGTGGTGCCACGTGGTAGGGATTCAATGCTGGGCTTCACAGTTTGATTTGTTTTGTTTTGTTTTATTTTATTTTACGGAGCCAGGACAGAAGGCCTGTATAGGCTAAGCAAGGATTCTACCACTGTGTCACCTCGGCCCTGTCTGTGGCTTTTGACTTTTGCACCAAAACTTTCCAAATTGGCCTCTAATTAAAGAGAGTCTAGCACAGCAGTTCTCCCAAGCTGTCTCCTGCTGATATACTCATTTCCCCCAAAGACCTTAGCAGGTAGAGTGTAGATTAGGATGTTTCTCTGGGTACCATGGTCTGAGAATCCCTGATTCTTTGCTACCCAACATTTCTGAGCTACTTGTTAGTTGAAGCCACATGATTGTCAGCAGGGTTCCAGGTATCTGAGCAGTGGCCACATACCCAGCTGTGCAAGGTCTTCTTCTGACTTTTCCTGCACCTTCTCAGTTCCTTGGACCACATGATGTCCTCCATGAGGTAAAATAAAATAAAATAAAATAAAATAAATTTTTTTTTAAAATGGAAACATGCTTCTGTTGTGGCTCACACTAGTTGTTCTCGATTACTAGGCTTCTCCTAGCTCTTGTCCGTGTTTATTAGGACAACAGAGTAAAATACAAATAGTGTGTCAATGGTTTAGCACTTTTCCTCACTTCCTGCCGGGCTCTTTCTATCAGCACGTGTTACAAATGCCATTGACTTGCACTCTGAAGGGGTCATAATGCTTACAGGGCCAGCATACCAGCCTGCCTGTGGTCCAGAGTAGCCCTTGTCACTGACCCCATCCACAGCACCTGGCAAGTCAATGAGTCCAGTTGTTTAGAAGTCAGAAAACACTGTCTTTTTGTGAGGATTCTTCTGATTTATGGGTGTTTCCGTAAAGAAGAGAAAACACAGACGCACTGCAGGCCAGGTACATCTCACTGGGCCTAGTCCAGGCATCTCCCAAGCTCTGATGATGGGCCCACTTCCACCTCCCCCATTCTTGTGAAATGGAGCTGCCAGGTAGTATAGACCACAGGCTGCCCTGGCCAGAGCCTGCCCCATTGCTCACCAACTGCAAGGCGCTGGCCAAGTGGACTTCTTGGCTAAATCGAAGTTGCTCATTCCTGAAATTTGATGTGAGAAAGTGTGTGTGAACACCTAGCAGAGTTGATGTTAAATCATTGGGAACTGTTAGAACTCCTAATAATGTGAAGGGAGTGATTGGGCATTTACCCTGCTGGGGATGGAGACATCTCAGCTGGATCAGCAAGGCCTTTCAATGTGCTTCCACCATCATGAGAGCCAGCAGAGCTGAACCATGAGGAGCCTCCTCTGTGAGGTTGGTGGTAATGGTCCTGAAGTTCTAGGACCTGCCACTAAGGAAAACTTGGTGGTAAGGTCTCCAAATTGCTCTGTGGGCTATGTCAGAGGCAGAGTGAGCTGTTATCCGTACTGTATCCAAGAGAGGTCTTTGGATAGCCCTTGGAAGAGACAGAGCGCTGGACCAGGTTGGGAGCTAGGTGGGGCTGGCTGGGGCTGGCTGGGAGTGGAAGAAATTTCAGTGTAAACTTAGATAGGGAAACTGCCCAGGCCTGACCTCTAGAGCCCTTTGGTGCTTTCCCTTTGGCCATGGGCATTACAGCCAAGGCCACTCCTGTACAAAACTCTTGATCTTTATGTAAAGAGCCATCAGCCATGCTCCTGAGTTCATGTGGTCCACAATCTGTGTCCCAGGATCTGGTAACAGGCTCAGAATAATAGAGCCCACACAGGAAAATGGAGTATTCTCTTGCCCCGCCAGCTGAATAGCCCCATGGGTGTTTGTGATCACTGTGAGTCAGCAAGTTGGAGAAAGAGCCTGGGCCAATGCAAGAATGACTACGGGAGGAGCAGCCATCTAGGTTCCAGGACGGACAGCACCATTTTGGGAAGACCCACAGGATTTGGAGTGCACCTCTGAAATAGCACTGAGGGCGCCAGCAGCCTCAAACATGGTGAACCAAGTGCTCCTTGGTCTGTACACATCAGAGGCAAAATGCTGTGCTTTGTACTTGGAGTGAATGGGACAGCGGCTTATTCTGTTTCATTTCTGAGACCCCTCCTCGAGCTTATCCAGTGCTAGAAAACCAAGGTATTCACTCCCTCATCCCACCGTCCCTCTCAATTCCTTGCCACACACACACACACTTTTGCATCCCGGGGATCATCTGTGTTGGAGCATGAAGCTCTGTGGACAGGAGTCAGTGAGGGTAGCCACAATGATAAGAAGCCGAGATGAGTGTGATGGTGGCAGGCAGAGGAAGGGGCTTCCCTACCCTTCCGTTCATTGTTCATGTCTTAAATACCATGTGTCTGGCGCCGTGCCCAGAACAACCATGCCATGAAGCTGGAACAGTGTTTAAGGAGGAGGAAGAATGTGCAGCTCAGCCATCGTGGCAGTAGAAATTACACTACCATCACCCTGTTTTCTAGTTGGTCAGAATTCTTACTAGAATGGACAGACTGTCCTGACCAACTGTGCTATGAATGTGCTTGAAACCCTGAGTATTCCTTGGAGGTCCCAGATAGCATGCTGTCCGTGGAGTGGTTAGGTTTATGTGCATACATACACTTCCGCACTATATGGTCCTGGGAATGTCTGCTGTCTGGTCTCCTAGTCTTCAGAATGGGGCAAACACAAGCATTGGTGCAGTTTTTACTGGTCTGAGGCTGGGGTGTGAGGTCTGTGCACTCATCTCAGGTGTGAGTGGCTGGGAAGCCTAGTATGCATCCAGGGTCTGCAGGGATCCACAGGCACTGGACATTCCTAGGCTTCACCAGGACCCCAGTGCTAAAATACTGCTGAGTAGGTAGAATGGAGAGTCTGGACAATGAGCAAGGGGCATCTTTTCCTTTTCCTTCCACCCAAAGCACACATGTGGAGTCTGTCAGAGTGAGCATACCATCAGGGTAGAAGGTGAACAACCAGCCCTCCTCAGATTGACTGTCTCCCATATGAACCTTTTAGACTCCATAGCCATAAAAAGTCCAAGTGCTACCAGATGCCAGCAACTGGCCAGAAGTAAACTTCCTCTGAGACGGGGCTCCAACCCATGAGAGGAGGGGTACCACCTACCCTTCTGTTGTTCCCACAGCTGACAAAGCCACCCACTGAACCCCAATTCCTACTGCAGTCTGAGGGGGCCTTGTGCAGGGTGGCCTCTGCAGCTGGAATGTATGTTTTGCTTTGTGGACCAGGATACACACCCTACTTGAACATCCCTCGAGATGGAGATTGATATGGGAGCCCACAAAGTGATTTTTATGGACTCTCTGTTTTAGGCATGGCCACACCATAATGATTATTAATGAGGAGCTTCTGCTTTAGAAAGGGCTGGAGTAGGAAACCCAGGAGGCTGTGGCAGGATTGTTTAAACCTACCACCCAGGGAACAGCATCCTCTCTGGGCCATATCTACCACCAAGGAAAGGAAAGCTGGGGGCTGGGCATTGCCCCATCTGTGACTGTGTCTGTCTTGATCCATCTAGTCAAACAAGGCCTTAGAAGTTGCTAAATTCTTTAGAGATTGGGAACCCCCCCCCCCTACTCTCTTCCAAAGACCTAACAAATAGCACAAAAGACTCATACTATGCCCACAGAGAAGGACAAATAAGGAATAGTCAAGCCTATCCCCTAAAAGTTGGCATAGAAACTGACCATTGTCTTTGTGGTTGGGGGGAGAGATTGGTTACCCCAGAAAAAATAAGCAATCAGACTTCCTTTTGGCAAGTTTCTCCTTAAACACTTACCCCAGGGATATTGAGAAAACAAGATGTCCCTACCACCACCCCAGGAGAACCTGTTGGGTTAACTGGTGCCTTTTGCCATGTTCTCTACTGGTCACAAGCTGAGAAGGGGTCATTTACCCCTTTGTTTAAACACAGCACACCTAAAATGGACCTCTCTGCCAATGCTGAGACTTGGCAACAGATCTAAAAATCTATTTTCTGAGTGGCTACCAAGCAACCTGGACCAAGACCCAAGACCAGGGACACCTTTCTTCCCCACATTCTCTGCAGGCTCATGTGGTATTCTTGGTGTCTGTCCCTGTCTAGCCACATGGTAAAGAGAAGAAAGGCAAGTCTTCATTGAGAAAGAAGGAGGGCAAGGAAAAGGAACAGACATCTCTGTATCATCTAAAAGGGGAAAGGCAAGGGCAGTTGCTATGGACTTTAGAGATTGTGTTGTGGGGGAAGTAACAGTGTCTGGGAGCAGCTAGTCCCTGGAATACCTGTAAGAGGAAGTCACCTCCAACCTTCTCATAGAGATGTTGTTGTAAGGTATGGATAGAGCTTATACCTTCCTTCAGTGTCAAAGTCCTCAGAAGTAATGCTGTATCAGGTACCACCTTTCAGATTAGCAAGACTATTTGGCTAGGCTAGGTTTCAAAGAAACTTCCAAGGTTATGCAACTTCATAGCCAGCAAGAATCCCGATTGCTAACCAGAGAGATGGCTTAGTTGTTAAACTGCTTGGTGTGTATTATGGTTTGAATAGGAATGGCCACCATAGGTTCACAGATTTGAATACTTGGTCACCAGTGAGTGACACTATTAGGAGGTGTGGTCTTGTTGGAGTATGTGTGGCCTCATTGGAGGAAGCATGCCACAGGGGTGGTATTGAAGTTTCAAAAGCTCAAGCTAGGCCCAGTGTCTTCTCTTTTCTTGCTGCCTACAGATCCAGATGTAGAACGCTCAGCTTCTTCTCCAGCACCATGTCTGCCTGTGTACCATCATGATTCTCACCATTACAATAATGGACCTCTGAACTGTGAACTAGCACTGATTAAATGTTTTCCTCCCTCTCCCCCACCTGTGATAAGCAGGTGAGCTAGCCTTGAGGTCAGGAAAGCAGGAGAGCTGGCCCTGCCCTTCACTGGCTGCAGCATTTTGGAGAGCAGGCCCTGTACTTTTAACCTGGGCAGCACAGTAGAACTGGCCCTGGTGGCAAAGGCAATGGGTGAGCCAGCTCTGAGCTCATGAAAGCAGGAGAAATGACCCTGTCCCTTGGCAACTGTGGCACTGGGTGAGCTCACTCAGGCAATGCTGGAGAGTTTTCCCTGCTGGTATGGATGCAGAAGAGCTAGCAGGCTGCCCAGCTCCCTCCCAAATCCATATTTAGGGCTTTGAGTTAGGCCAACCCCAACATCTCTCTCAACTGTGATTTCCTGGAGCATGTAAAAGGTCAATTCTTCAGATCCAAAGCTGCAGGATCTCTATGACACAGGGTCAAAGACAGGATATCTGAGAGGACTCCCCATGAGGATCCAGTATTGATAGAGTAGCAGAACCCAAAAGCCTCAAAACAGACAAATGATTCATTGCAGTGAACATTTGCAAGTAAAGATGTATGGACTAAGGGTATACTGTGTGACATACTATGACACACTACAGCTTCCACAACAAGGGTTTTTTTTTTTTATTCTATATGGTTTTATTTGCAAGGGTGGAACGCAGATATGAAAGGAGGGAAGATGAGTGGGATTGGGGTGCATGATGTGAAATTCACAGAGTCAGTAAAAAGTTTTTTAAAAAAATGTTTTCCTTTATATGAGTTCTCATGATCATGGTGTCTATTCACTGCAATAAGAGACAGAAGGTGGTACCAGGGACTGGAGTACTGCTGTGATAGGCCTGACCATGCTTTTTGTTTGGAATGTGAACTTTAGGACTTTAGAGTAGGCGATAACTGAATGCTTTAAGTGGAGCTTTGTGGGCCATTGTAGTGGGAGGATGGTAAACAGTGATCCCGAAGACAAGCTGAACTGTGAAGACCTAGATCAAGATGTTCTAGAGGAGAAGAATATTAGTATGTGGCCTAGAGACCATTTTTGTGATATTTTGACAAAGAATGTGGTTGCTTTCTATCCCTGTCAAAAAAAAAAAAAAAATCTGCCTAGGGCTAAATTGAAGAGTTATGAATTAACAGCTTTGGAAGAGGAGAGTTCCAGATAGCCTACCATTGCCTGTGTTGCCTGGTCATTATGGCCATGTTAGGGAGAGTTACAATGAAAATGAACAAGCTGGGCAAGGGAAAATACAAAAAGTACAGTTTAAGGAGAAAGGAGTACCAGGAAGTGTGATGGAGCCGAGTCCAGCAGTGTTCACGGAGATTAAAGAAATGCCTGACGCTGAATGGAATAAAGGAGCGACAACCTTAGAGCAAGACCTCTCTCAGCTAAGCTTCCAACTTGTGAATAGGAATTAAAGAAAAGCTTAGGTGTAGTGGTGCATGCCTTTAATCTCAGCACTCAGAAGGCAGAGGCAGGTGGATTTCTGAGTTTGAGGCCAGCCTTGTCTACAGAGCTAGTTTCAGGACAGCCAAACTCAGACAATAAAGGAAATCATTAAGAACAGAAAGCTGATGGAGATGTATCTAAATGAGGGGGCCATGTTCCACCCCTAACAAGCAGGAGAACTTGGAAGCAGTTCTGGCTTTAGAGTCAAGGATATAAGAAAGGAGTTATGGAATCTCCATCTACAACTAAGGAAATCCACTGAGGCCAGGCATATGTTGGGGATATCCCTGCATGGAGGCCCAAAGAGAACATTGTGTCAAAGCTGTGAAGGTGAAGCCTGGATTTCATTGGTGACCTCTAGATGTTGGAGATGATAGAGTCATGGGATACCTGCTGAGGAAAGCTGCTAACAGGGGATGGAATCAGCCCAAGAGAGAAAAGTGAGTTGCAGTCAACAAAGCTGAAAGGAGTTGGAGATCTGAAGTGTGCTTTGATATCTCACGTGGAGATGCCAGAGTCTGAGTCCATTCAGCTGGTTTTGCAAAGGTCATGCTTCGGTACAATATTTCCTCCCTGTGTTCCCTGTTCTCCCTTCTAGAGTGGTATATTCTGTGCCACTGTATGTTGGAAGTGTGTGGTTTGCTTTTTTATTTTGGTTTTACAGGGGATTAAAGTTAAGAGATTACCATGAGACTCAGAAGAGACTTCGAACTTTGGACTTTTAAGAGTCTTGAGACTGTTAGAGACTATGGAGACTTTTGAAGTTGTACTGAATGCATTTTTACATTGTGATATGGCTACAAGCCTATGGGGATCAGAGAGTAGAAGGTGGTGTTTTGAATAGGAGTAGCCCCCATAGGCTCATAGATTTGAATGCTTGGTCGTTAGGGAGTGGGACTAGTAGGAGGTGTGGCCTTATTGGAGTAGGCACAGCCTTGTCAAAGGAAGTGTATCACTGGAAGGTGAGCTTTAGGCTTTCAGAAGCTTAAGCCAGACCCAGTATCTACTCTCTTCCTCCTTCTTATAGATCCAGATGTAGAACTCTCAGCTCCTTCTGCAGCACCATGTCTGCCTGCATGCCACCATGCTGTCCACTATGATGATAATGGACTGAACTTCTGAATTGTAAGCCAGGCCAAATTAAATGTTTTCTTATAAGCATTGCCATGGCTGTGGTGTCTCTTTACAGCAATTAAACCCTAACTAAGACACAATGTAAGTGTGAATACCAGAGTTTTGACTCCTAGGTGAGCATGGAGACCTGGGAAGGCAAAACCAGAGGATCTCCAAAGCAAAGTATCTGTAGTGGCTATTCCTGGTTGTCAACTTGACTACATCTGAAATGAATTATAATCTAGAATTAGAAGGCTCACCTGTGGCCCTAATCTGGAGGCTGAGAGATACAAGTTTCTGACCTGAATCTTGGCATGGAGACCTTGAGGAATAGTGGCTACGAATCCCATAGGATTAACATAGAAAGCTCTGAGTTCAAGGTCATCCGGGGTTAAAGGTGTGGTGGCACACACCTTTAACCTGGGCCACACTTTTTGCTGGAGACGTATATAAAGACATTGAAAGAAGAAAAGCTCTCTCTCTGCTTCGCCTGCTTGCCTTGTGGGACTGAGCAATTGCTGGATCCTTAGACTTCCATTCACAGCTGCTGCCGCGACTGTTGTTGGGAGTTGATTGTTGGGAGTTGGACTACAAACTGTAAGTCATCAATAAATCCCTTTACTACATAGAGACTAAGTTCTGTGACTCTAGAAGAACCCTAACTAAGACAGTATCTAAGGAGACTCTCTGTCTTGATGAACTCTGTGTTTGATACTGTCTCAATTACTAAGATAGAAAAGTTACCAAGGATGATTACCAATATCAACCTTGGGATATTATGTATACAACCATGGAGATATATACACTCACACAAGCAAAGCATGCATACACAGACATGCATACATACATGTCTACACACACTAGAAAATGGCAAAAAATAATCCTGATTACTAATAACTGAAACCCACCTCCACATGTCTAAAACATGTTGGCTTATATAACTGAATGGCTGAGCTACACTAGCCTCAGGCATGTCTGGATCCAAGTGTGTGCTGGACTGACTGACCAACAAAGTGTGAAGGGCTCACCCTTGGCACTTACACTGGGAGTGAAGTGAGTCCTCAGAGCGTGAGGGATGACAATTCTTCTCCTATTGAGATTCTGTTTCCAAGGGAAGAAGAGAAGCTGAGCAAGACAGAACACCAGATGTCCTCTGAAGCCCCCGCTGTCATTTACAATGCTTGAGATCATTCGTAGGTATCTTCGTGGTGAGTCACCCACCACCACACTCCAGTTAGTTAGGAGTGCAGAAGTCAGAGGTGCCCCATAGGAGCCTTCACATAGACCATCCCATCCCACCTGGTCTCATTCAACCTTTTCATTTGTCTAAAAAGGCATCTGATAGTGTGAGTTTATAAAGAGCCTTGTCAGTGAGGTCAGCGGGCTTTCACAGGCACATCCCTCTAGTCTGTGGTGCAAGAGAATTCATCCAGGCCTCCTGAGCAAGGAACACACACTGATGAAGCATATACAGACAGGGTGGGAGGGCCAGATGAGCAAAAACTCAACCTCACTTGGGCATTTTCCATGAGACAGGCTGGAAAGGCTGTGTACCTCCCCAATGACGTGTAGTGTCACTGGTTGTAAACATCATGGCCCAAGCAAGCACTCCACTCTGTCAGCAGTTGAAGACTATTCAGGGGATGCTCTGACTGGGCAGGTGAGAAGCCAAGAATCCTACTTAGATATATAGGCAGTAAAAACAAAGAGTGAATTAGCCTCATTCACAGGCTCACTCTGTCTTTAAGATGGTCCTGTCTTTATATGAAACATTCATTTCAAAGGGCTCAGAGTCCATAAAGCCCTTGGTCATCTTCTTCAGAATGAGTAATTTTACAGTTGAGTTTCAAAGAACAGTTCTGGGTATTTTTAGAAGTATCGCTGTCTGTCTGTCCTGACCCTGAGGTGCCCTGCAAGGACCAGGTGTCAGGAGCTGGGAGCAGAATCAAGCTAAGTAACAGCACCAAGAAGAGGATGACAGGGCTTGGGTCTTGATGAAATGGATTGACAAGCCAGGATGCACAGTGGAAGGGGATCAGCTTAGATCCTCATCTATCCTGGCTCCAATGAAAGGCTTCAGGGAGGTGTCAGGCATATGTGGGATTGCCACCTTAGACCATGAAGACTGACTCCCATGCCTGTTAAACGTAGTATTCAGCTAGCAACTGTGGTGAGTGAGCAAGACTGAGGATGTTTCCCCACTCATGGAGTGCATAGTGGCATATCAGACAACAGGTAGTGTTCTGATAATAGGTATACAGATGGTTATGGAGGGAAATAAGGAAGGGGAGAGATGGGGGAAATCGTGCGACCTGAGGAAGCGACCTTTGAGCAGAGCCATATAAACACATCTCTGTTGCAGAGAGGTTCTTTGGTCCACAAGAACCCCCTTTAAGATTTGCCTGCATGCACCTCCACATTTCCTGAGGACTCGTATCCTCAAAGGCTGCACATGGCAAAAACATAGACACAGGCATGACATAGAGTTGGACCAGTCTGAGAAACAGGGCAAACCCAGGAAGTTGTCACAACCAGCTTCCAAGCCAACACTGGGCCTGAGAGAATAGTAGTACACAGAGGAAATGAGTCCGGAGTCCCCATGAATTGTCCAAGTTTATGTCAGCTGGTTCATGTCAGAGCCAGGACTAGACCTAGGTCTCCTGGGTCAGGGAATGAGCTACTGCTGACAATGGAATGTTTGATGCTAGTGACTGGAAGTGGAGGATTGTGAGGAGGCCAGAAGTGTCCTGACAGAAGGCAGAGAAGAGAGTTCCAGAGAGCTTTGATTTAACGCAGGCCAGAGTTCAGGCTCTGGCTAGAGACGCCGGCCTTTAAAGAGTTCTTCTGTCTATTTCACGTGGAGTTGTTGTAGTATGTGACCATTCTTTAGAACCCCAGTGTCTTCTGCCTTCGGGTCCAAGATCTGAGATCTCTACCACAAGACCAAGACCCCGGGTGCAGACCAGCAGCTCCAGTAGGAGGATGAAAGGGACTGCCCTTCACCCCCATCCTTACCCCACCTGGAGCTTGGAGGAAGGGCAGAACTATTTTGTTTCCCAATGATGGCAGCAGAGGCTCTGCCCTGGGGTCACAGCAATTCCCAGGCTTGTCCCTGGCTCTGTCTGGTGACAACTGGCAGCTGACATCTTTGCTTCTGGCTAGAGTTGCATCTTATTAAAAATGGCATCTTTATAATAGATTTCTGCAAGTCACTGTCAGCAGGACATGTCCCTTGTTTGTGCCAGTCACTCCTCTAGGGGACTGATTTGCCTATTACTATTATTTTAGAACTCCATTCTACAGTATTCTAATATTAGCATGTCAAGCTCTCTGTATAACGTTAATTACTAAAGGACCTTTTAATTTTTTTTTAAAATAATTTTTCTCATACCATACAGATTTACCATTTAGCCAGGAAGGTTTTAATTGGATCTCTCACCTCCTAAAATTGCCAAGAGTCCCGTTTGTACTCAGACATCACACAGTCCAGCCTGGGGGATAGGGGGCAGGGTCAACCAGCTTTCACCCAACACCACAGAAAGCACTGTTGCTTCTGCTTCCCTGAGAGAATCATGGCAGTCAGCTCCCCTGGCAACTAGATCTAAAAGTGGCAAGGGGTCACATCCCAGAACAAGCTTCAGTGGGGACCGGTGGAGTTGGATGATAATTCGTGGTTCATTCAGATGGTGGACTCCATAGAGCCAGTGACGACTCCAGGGTGGCGCAAGGCTCACGAGGAAGTCTGGGCAGGATGGATTGAGTACCATGCTGTGTACCCCCACACATACACATACCCCAATATTCAGCAGTGGCCCTAAACTCTGTACCTAGCATCTGGCTGTGTAAACAGCACTCATCAGCCAAGCATGGCAGCATCTACCTGATATGTCAACCCTGCAGAGGCTGCAGCACAAAATTGCAACGTTGAGGTCAGCCCAAGCTACATGGCAAGACCCTGTTTCAAAGGAAAGGATTTTTGGAAGTGAACATGGCATTCATCGTGAAATGAAGCCACCGTGGGATGCCATTTTGGGAGCAGCTATGCATCTGGACATGTGCCAGCCTGTGGCATGGCTCCTCCCTGTGGCAGGATGGTTGGAGGCAGCTATCTTCCTTCTCTTTTGCTCAGCTGTGTGGGTTGGGATCCATAAGTGTTCCAAGAACAGGCCTTCAGTCAGAGCTGTGGAAGTCAGGGAAAGAGCAGCGCCGCTGTTTAAAAGTGCCCTGCTATTGGAGCAGTACCACAGGTGGGCGTCTGGATGGCCTGGAGGGTATGCAGGTGAACGATTATTTTAGTAGGTGAGCATGTTTTACATGTAGTTAAAAGCCATCGTATACCTAGCATGTTAGCCATTGGTAATTGGACCCCACCACTATCTCTGACCTGTCCCTCCACTCTTTGTCATTCATCTGTTGCCCCAGCACACAGGGTACCTGCTGGATATTGTTTGCATTTTCTGATCTTTGCCTGAAACTTTTGTTTACACATTGTCTCTCCCTGTTCATTCAAGCTTTCCCTTCGCATGTGACTTCCTGGCTCCTAATTCACCCCGCCAATACTGATCACCTGTTTTGTGCATATTACACCACAGTACTTGCTTGTGTGCTTCCTTCTTTTATGTGTTCCTGTCTTAGGCTGTGAGACCTTTGAAGGTAAGGGAATTGTCTGCCCGGTTCATGATTGTCTCCGGGGTGCTGTTTGAACCTGAGCTAGCACACTCAGACGGCCCATGAAGTGAGAAGGAGAGGTGAAGAAGCCGGTGATCTTGGGGCGTCCCTGGCTCTGCCAGTTGAGAACTAGCTCTTGTGCCTGGAGAAGAATGAAGCTCTGACTTCCATCGGGGTCTCCAGGCTCTGTTCTTCTGGGTGCTGAGAGTCAGAAATTAAGGCTGTGGCATAATTGCTTTGCGAAACACAGGCATCAAACTTGTGCCCAGGCGCTGATCTTCAAGCCTGCTACTGTAGACAAGGGTTATCCTCTAGTTCCCAGGATGCCATTCAGCTGAGGCCAGGACCTACAGCACTGCATGGGCAGGGTCTCATGGCTACTGAGTGAGACAAGACTAGAGGTCTAGCCTTGCTTTGGTACCCATTTGTCTGCAGCCTTTAGCTAATTCTCTGCTGTTTGCTATGCCAGCCCCTCCCCACAAATTATTTAATACTGTTGTCATCCATTACAGACAGAGTTTTCTAGTCCCCATTTTATAGAAGGGGGGCCTGGGCCCAGGAAAGTTGGTAGCTTGCCCATATGCAACGGTTGGGGAATAGTACAGTCAGGGTGTCTGTCTTCCACCTTATCAGGGGCCAGTACTTGTTTATGGAGTGAATGAGTGGTGTAGTCTAGAGGAGTTGAAATCCTGTGGGCTCCCAGAAGCCATTAGTGCTCACCCTTCCCCTTCGCCTGCCCATACATTGTACCCTGGGGTCTGATTGGCTTCTCTCGTTAGTCCTTACTCTTAATGGTCCCTGAAGCTACATCAACCCCACTGTCCTTGAGGGAAAGCAACTGCAATGACACTGTCTATTGGGGGCTAGAGAAATGGTTCATTCAGTAAAGTGCTTGCCACACAAGCATGAGGATCCGAGTTCAAATCCCAACTACTCAGATACAGTGGCACATGCCTGTATTCTCAGTGCCGAGGTGATGGAAACAGACAGATCCTTAGCTAGCCAGCTAAGTAACTTAATGGGTAAGCTTCAGGTTCTGCAAGAGACTCTGTCTCAAAAAAAAAAAAAAAAAAAAAAAAAAAAAAAAAAA
>JADRCD010144853.1:0-42662 GCA_019843815.1 Montemys delectorum
AAAGAAAGAAAGAAAGAAAGAAAGAAAGAAAGAAAGAAAGAAAGAAAAGGAAATCCCAATAGAAGTTAGGTTTATATGCTTAGTATTTAAAAAAAAAAAAAAAACAGCTCAGAAACTTGGCTGAGGAAACCAGCCTCTCTAGAATTTTGCTCTTTCATTCTATAGAGAAGGTTGTTGACATCCATGTTTAGTCAATCTCTAGAAGGCTCTACTAGGATGCTTATTCATGGTCCTTGACGTTTTTCGAAGTAATATTCAATGTTCAATACAGTCTCTAGGTGGCTTCCATAAACTGTTCTAAAAATGCAGAAAATGGAAACTTCTTAAACTGGATTATAAAAATTTCCATATTCAGGAGGAACGACAGTGATATCAATAGACACTGGAAGTAGGGAACACAATCCCACACACCCTCTTACAGTGGGATTTTATCTTGTTTTATGTCACATGATCTCGTTTAACTTGTTTTGCTCTGGCTGCTATGCTGGGTTTGAAGCAGAGAGCTCAGGATGCTGAAAAAGTCTTTTTTTTTGAGTACCAGTCAGTGCTGAAAAGATCTGCTGGATTCCAAGGGTAGTGAGATCTAGAACACACCCACGTTTATTTCAAGCTCTTTAAACTGTGGAAGCTTGATGATGAATGTAAACACTATCATGGTGGTTCTCTAGAAGGAGAAAGGACTAGCATTAGTGGAAGTGCCCTGAGCTAGATGGCTTTTATTTACCCACTCTCTGTTCAAACAGTTGATCCCTGAGCACTCTACAGAAGCATTCTTTTATGTTATCAAACACATAGAACTGTGCAACTAAAGTACCAGGGAAATAAAATGGATACACAGAAACGTGTGATGAGTTTTATTTCCAATTCTAATCAGAGTTTTGTTCTGCTCTTTCCTTGAAACAACCTCAATGGAGACCTGTTGGAAGAATAACATTTCCACATACCTGAGATAGCTTTAGCTATTTCTGATCCTCTGACAAATACATTAGAGCCTCATCTTTTGAATGCCTAGTAGAGGCCTCTGTATAAAGGCTTGGCCTAGGGAAGCACCTCTGAAAGGTGATAGAACTTTAAAAATGTTAAGCCTATGGAAGGTCTTTAGGTCATTGGGGCAAAGCTGCAATGTAATAGCTTTAGCATCACCTTCAAATTTTTCAGTGTAGTTTCCTCTCAGTTGATAAAGTAAACATTCTTGATTAGGCATATACTCCAGCCACAGGCATACTTTATTGCCACAGGACCAAAGCTATGTGTATGTATGTGTGTGTGTGTGTGTGTGTGTGTGTGTGTGTGTGTACATTTTTATAGTACCTAACTTCATCTTGTCTAAACACATTATTCTATTATTCTAAATATAACCTATGGAGTTTACCTCCTGTGTTAGTCAGTTTCCTGTCACTATAACAAAATACTGAGGTAATTAACTTATAAAAAGAAAAGAATTGTTTTGACTCACAAGCTTTTATATGTCCCCATCCATGAATAAGTACACCCATTATCCATGCTATTAGACTTTTAACAAGTTAGCACGTCATGATAGGAGAACATTTATTTTATGCAAAAATTAGAAAAATGATGGTGTCCAGAGTTTCATGATCTCCTTGGCTGTACTCTTTTTTTTAAAATTACACCAGAACCAAGGTGAAAGGCCCAGGGATTTCCCAGTAAGTGCCACTTCTGAGTTAGAGGTGTGGAGTCTTAGCATAGGTTTTTGGAGAACACTCCAAATCCAAACTACAACATTCTTCTTGCTTGTCTGTCAGCTACCATGTCAGCAAGAAGAAATCCATCTGTTGTACTTTTGGTCAATTCTGTATTGTTCGTATGTGTTTATGGCGGACCTCTTGGGATAAGCTAACCTTTAAAGGATTCTTCTGGGGGAACACTTGACTCTCTCAGGCATCATCAATTTTCTATAACACTTCTGGTGGTAAAACTTTGTGATAATCCTATCCATGTGTGATTGCCATTTTTCTTTAAAAAAAAACTATGAACAATTAAGGTGTGCTGGTCACACATATTTACTTTTATATTAGTTTTCACTAACTTTCAAAATCAGTTAAGACAATGTCATATTTCTCCTCAGAATCTTCAATAGGTTTTTAAAATATCTCCATCAAATGGTTATATGAGCATGTGTTTATAATTGTTTTGTTAATAATATGAATTAAATTAAATGATTTATGAATATATGAACCCCACTTGGTCTTAAGAATTTTGTATCTTGTGCCTGTGATGGCTTGTATACACTCAGCTCAGGGATTGGAACTATTAGAAGGTGTGGCCCTGTTGGAGTAGGTGTGTCACTGAGGTTATGGGCTTTTAGGCCTTATCCTAGCTGTCTGGAAGCTAATAATCTGCTGTCAGCCTTCAGATGAAGATGTAGAACTCTCAGCTTTTCCTGCACTATGCCTACATGGGGACTACCATGCTCCCACCTTGATGATAATGGACTGAACCTCTGAACCTGTGAGCCAGCCCCAATTAAATGTTGTCCTATATAAGACTTGCATTGGTCATGGTGTCTGTTCATAGCAGTAAAATCCTAACTAAGACAGTGCCCATGAAAGACATTAGCCTGTTAGTTCTGTGTCTGGGGCATAGATGGCTTGAGTGTTAGAAGATATTTGTTTCATAAAATGAATTGGGAAATATTCCCTCTGCTTATACTTTCTAAAATTGTGGACATACAACTCTAGAGAATAAAACATCAAAGCTTGGTGTAGCATCAGACAAGAATGTTTTACTGTGCTACCCCATGGTATAGAGACAAGAAGAGGGCGAGAGATCCATAAAAGACAGCTACACTACTGTGCCTTTATCGTCAGCCCTACTTATGATAGTCACCTAAGCGTAGTTCATTAGGTCCCACCTCTCTATAGTGTTATAATGGGTACTTAGCATCCTGCACAATTAGTGCAGGATATATTAAAGCTATAGCAGCTTTACAAGGTGCAGTATACCACTGGCTTGTATAGGGTATACTTTCATTATCCTTTGTGTGTGTGTGTGTGTGTGTGTGTGTATACACGTATATGTATATATGATTTATGAATATATGAACCATATATATATATATATATATATATATATATGTATATATGTGCAGTTTAGGTGAGGACTCTCATAATTTCCAGATGGATGCTCATTTTCTGATTACATTTTATTTACTTCCAATTCAACTCCATTATTTTAAGTGAATGTGGGATGGTTTCTACTCTTTACTTTGTAAAGGTGGTCTCCATAGTTAAGAATCTGATCTTCCTTTATGAATGGCCATGTGCACTAAAAAGCAACATATCATTTGCTTTTTTTCTGTGGGATGTTTAGTTACTAACAATTAAGTAAATTCAGTTTACTTAATGATTTGTATAACATGGTGTGTCTTCTTCCTGTTTTTTTTTTTTTTTTTATTTTTTTTTTTTTTTTTTTTTTTTGTCAAGAGCATTTAGTGTTTACCATAAGAAGAGTATTTAAGCCCCCAAATGTAGCAATGCCTGGCTCTTTCTTTTCTGGAAGTTTTCTGCAAACTTTGGTCTTATGTGTACAATGCTTTGTTATGTGTAGACAGGTTTTGTAAATAGATGTCCTCTTAGATATAGAATTTGTATTTTAGTTGCAAATGTTCCTCTTTATCTTGTTTTCTTTTTTCTAAAGTCTGTTGTGTCTTAAAGTGTATAACGCTCAGGCTTTTTGCTTTGTGCTTTTTACATTGTTTTGAGGATTTCATGTAGGGTGCTGTACTTACACCATCCACAAGTCCCTCTCCTTTCTCCATCTCTAATGCCCCTCATATTCCCTCTCAAATGCATGGTCTTTTATTCTTTCATTATATATATATATATATATATATATATATATATATATATATATATATATGTGTGTGTGTGTGTGTGTGTGTGTGTGTGTGTGTGTGTAAAATTACAAACACAACTTGCTGAGATTATTCTGTATTGTTCATATGTGTTTATGGCTGACCTCTTGGGATAAGCTAACCTTTAAAGGATTCTTCTGAGGGAAGACTTGACTCTCTTAGGCATCATCAATTTTCTATAACACTTCTGGTGGTAAAACTTTGTGAGAATACCCTATCTATGTTTGATTCCATTTTTTCTTTTAAAAAAAACAACCTTTTTATATTACTTTTGAGATTGTATTTTAATTACATCATTTCTCTCTTCCCTTTCCTCCCTCTAAGTTCTCTGATACACACCTCCTATTATTTAATTCATACCCCGTTTTGCCATCAATAATCATTACATACATATGTGTATTTAAATACATACATATTTCTAACTATGACCCATTTAGTCCATATAATGTCACATGCATGTGTGTTTTCAGGACTGACAGTTTGGCACTGATGAGCAATTAGAGTGCTCTTCCTTGTGGAAGGCCATCTCTTCTTGCTCTTAGCTCCTCAGTTGCCTGGGGATATTAATGTAGGACTGACACCTTGTAGGGCTTTCTCTGATCCAGTTTGGCATGTTTTTGGTGTCCTCCTTGTTCAGCTCATAGTTGGGTGGTCATGTTAGTGAGACTTTGAAGGTATAGCTTCTGATAGGACTGAGAGATAGAACCTTAAATTTTGTTTTAGGCCTTCTTTGTTCCTGAGCTGTAGGGATAGGCATTGCATTGTAGCTATACCAGTTGGGGTTGGGCATCTCACCTTCAGTTTTCCTCCGTGTTTTCTTCACTTGTGGCTTTCTGTGATGATCTCTGTATTTGAAAATTAAGATTGAACTGACATTACTGCGTTATATTTTTTCTCAAAAATTGGTTGAATCTTTATATTTGAGTTAGATTTTTATGGCTGGGCTTTGATTTTGGTTTGGGCACTTCATTTTTGTTTGTTTCTCTAGACGAGGTCTTGTCACTCTGCTTACATCCACAATCATAATACTCATGCCTCAATCACTGGAATGCTCAGATTACAAGTATGGCACACCATACCATACCAGGTTTTGTTCTTGTTTTTCTCTTATCCTAACAAGCTGCCTTCTAATTGGTGTATCTGTACTATTGGTGCTTTTATGTTATCTAGTTAAATTAATATCTAGCATTTTCTTATTAACTTACTTTATTTTGTTATTAACTTAATCATGTTATTAAATTATTTTGTTTAACTTGTATACAATGTATTTAGTCATGTCACATTTACATCCATAATTTTGTTTTCCATTTGTTTGTTTTTCATTGATGTTCTTCTCTTTTCCCCAACTCCTCTCCATTTCTTATACACACCCTCTCTCCCCAGTGGACCTTTTATGCTTTCATCTCACGTGTATTCTATTATCCCTTCCCCTTCTTTGTAATAGGCCCTAATTTTCTCCTCTCATTACTTCCTTTCCAATTTTATGACTTACATGCCATACACATAAATATAACACATATAAAATTAAAACACTGGGTCTGTTTATAAGAGAAATCATAAAGTATTTCCTTCTGAGTCTGGGTCACTTAGCTTGATATGATAATTTCCAGATCCACTTTATTCTTCCTGCAGATTTTAATTTTTCTTTATGGTTGAATAAAATTCCACTATGAATATATACCATATTTTCTGTATCCATTCACTTCTTGATGGACATATGGCTTTGTTCCATATCCTAGTTACTGTGAATACTGCAGCAATAAACATAGATGTGTGAGTATCTCTTTGGCATATTGACTTAGTCCTTCGGATATACGCCCAAAAGCAGTACAGGACGATGGTATAGTAACTCTATTTTTACTATTGTGAGAAATCTCCACAATGACTTCCATAGTGACTATAGCAGCTTACACAACCACCAGAGGTGTCCACAAGTTCCTCTTTCCTCACATTCCAAACCAATGTTGTCATTTGTGTTCTTGATGAAAGCCATTCTCACTGAGCTACGATGGGGTCTCAGAAGAATTTAAATTTGCATGCCCGATGTCTAAGGACATGAAATTCTTCTAAAGTACTTAAGGAAGATGTGTTTCTTCCTGTGTGAACTGAAGATTATGAGAACATGTCATTATTCTGTCTTGTCAATGGGAATGTTCCTTTTTCTGGTGTTTGATTATTGCAGTTCTATATACATTATAGCTATTAGCCTCTGTATGAGGTATACCTGCTGCAGATTTTCTCTTGTGCTGTAGGCTGTTCTTTTACTCTGCTAAAAGTTTCCTCAGCTATGAAGCAGCACTTTCATATCATATAATCTCATCTGTCAATAGTCTGGGGTTCTTCCCTGTAATGTTGAAGCAAAATTTTCTGAAAGTCCATATGTGTGACTATTTCTTGCTATGTTTTCCTATCATAATTTCTGCATTCAAGAGTCTTAAACTAAGGTCTTTGATAGTCTGAAATGATCTTTCTGAAGGATATCAGGAACCAAATTTTATTCCCTTAAATGTAAACTTCAGTTTGCCAATACCAGTCATTGACCCAACTGTCTTCTTTACCATGGACATTTGTCATATTTTTTTACAAATCTATGAGGTTGTAATTGTGTTGGTTTGTTTCTTGGTCCTCAGTTCTGTTTGGTTGTTCTGCAGATCCAGTTGCTTCTTTTGCCATTGTCATACTATACTTGTCATTATGGCTTTGTAGTGTAATTTGAGGTCAAGTATTGTGATGCTTTCGAGAGCTCCTCTTTTGACAGGACTGATTTGACTATTCAGATATTTTCAATTTCTGTATGAAATTTAGCATTATTTTTTCTGCTTTGTGCAGAACATCTTTTGAATTTTGATGGTGACTGCATTGAATCTGTCAGTTTGTATAATATATTTTCACAGCATTGATTCCACCTTCCTACTACAAAACATTCAAAGGCATAAAGCCAAATAGTCAGCTCTGTTACAGCAAGATGGTATTCTTGTATCAACTTCTCTTCTAGTTTGCTTTCCATTGCTGTGATAAAACGCTGACCAAAGCTCCTTTGGAAAGGAAGGGTTTACTTGTCTCTCACATCCAGATCACAATACTTCATTGAGGGATGTCAGGATAGAAAGAACAGACAGAAAAGCTGCTTAGTCTGCTCAGCTTGCTTTCTTAAACAACTAAGGACTACCAACCCTGGACTCTTTGACATCAAACACTAATCGAGAAAAATGCCTCAGATATGCACACAGAGCAGGCTGACAGAGGAAAATTATCCACTGAAGTTTCTTTTTCTCAGGTGACTCAAGTTTGTGTCAGGTTGGTGAAACTAAACTTTTCAGTCCTGCTTCATCTTCAATGTCTGATGACAAATATCAAATGTTTTATACCCCCGTTAATGGTAATTTGCCTAAGGGTTTATAAATCTTATTGATCTTTTCAGAGAACCAATTTTTATTTCCATTAATTATTTCTATTGTTTTTTATTGATTTCTGTTCTTATCTTTTAAAACCTAAATGCATGTATTTTATGTTACTCATCTGTGTTTATGTGTAACATGTTTGTACAGTGCTTTTAGAAGTATGAAGAGGACATTGGGTCCTCTGGAACTGAAGTTATGAATGGTAGTAAGCTACTATACAGGTGCTGGGAATTGAACTTGTGATTTCTGCAAGAACAGCAAATGCTCTTTACAATAGAGATGTCTCTCCAGGCCCAGTTTTTCTCTTAGTCATTTCTTTGTATCTACTACTTCTTGGGTTGATTTGCTTCTACTGCCTTAAAGTACAACATTACCTTATTTATTTGATAGCTCTCAATTTTGTAATGCAGGAACATAGAGCTATGAACTTTGATGTCAGGAGTACTTTCACTTTATCTTACTAATTTTGATATGCTGTGTTTTCATTTTCATTCGGTTCTAGGGACTTTCTGATGTCCTTCATTTTGGGGGTGTGTCCTGTAATTCCTATCAGTTTCTTCTGCATCTTTGGAGTATATCCTGATATTGATTTTTACCTTTATCTTATTGTAGTCAGATAGAATGCAAGAAGCTATTTCAATTTCCTTGTATTTTTTAAGATTGACTTTGTGTCCTCATATGTGGTGTATTTTGGAAGAAATTTCATGGAGTGCTAAGAATAGTCTCTATTCTGTTACGTTAGGATAAGTCTTGTGATCTATGGTGTCAATCAATCCCAATATTTCTCTTTACTTTCTTGTCTGGGTGACTTACTTGTTTGTCAGAGTGAGCATTAATATCACTCATTATTACTTTGTTGGAGTTAATATATGGATTTGTATCTAGTAGTATTTGCTTATGAAATTGAAAGTGACTGTATTTGGTATGTCTATATTTAGAATTGTAATGTGCTCTTGGTGAATTGTTCCCTCAGTCAGCATTAGATGGTCTTCTTCGTCTTTTTGGCCTCATTTAATTTGTAGACTATTTTGTTTGATAATGCAAGAGTGACACTTGCTTTTTTATTATCTTTGCTGATTCCAGTAATTTATAAATTCTTGGTCTATCCTTTCACCCTAAAGAAATGTCTATCCATGATTTTGAGGTATGTTACTGTCAGGCGGCAAAAAGGGAGTCTGCTTTTTTTGTGGGAGATTTCTCTCTTCTGTAGTTATAGTAGTTATAGTTCAAGGTCCGTTTCACTAGGAAAGTTACTGTGCCAGCTTATTTAGTTTCTAATTGTTTAATGGATTTATTTGTAAATCTTGACTCCGTGTTGAATGCTTTTGTCAATAATGTGTGTTTTTTGGACACAGCAAGTAGTTGCATCGTGTTTCTAAATGCAATTAGTCTGTTTCTTTTAAATATCGTGTATAGACTTTTTCATTCAGTTATTTCTCAAATGGATTTTCTAGTTCCTCTGTTTTTATGATTATTCTGTTTGGATTATTCTTTCTTCTTCCTATGTTAATATTAGGAAGTTGTAGGTTACTATGTTACACTTAATAGACCCCTTCTTGGCTTTCTTTTATTCATCTACTAACGTCATGAAATAGATGCTTTCCTTTGTTCTTGTGAGTGAGACTGTCTTTTTTTCTTTGTGTATAGTATTCAATTAAATATTTTGAAAGCTGACTTGGTTGTCAAGTGTCACCTTTGATAGCTTAATTTTTTGTAATGTCCTTATGTTCCCATCAATTAAAAAATATTTTGCTCAATTTCTTTTTTTTTTAATAGTCTTAGTAGGATATATAAATCATCTTTCAAAGTTTGGTAAAATACCACTGAAAATCCATTTGGACTATTTTTTAAAATTTTATTTATTTATTAACTTTATATCACAGTATCAGATGCTGCCTCTTCCCAGTACCCCTCCCACAGATTATATTACCACCTCCCATTCTCCTCTGAGAAGGAGGAGCCTCCCACCCAGGTATCACTTCCCCTGGCACATCAAGTCACTGCAGGACCAGGTGCATCCTCTCACACTGAGGCAACCCAGTTAGAGAGAGAGGATCCACAGGCAGGCAACAGAGTCAGAGACAGCCCCTTCTCCAGTTGATGGAGGACCCACATGAAGACCAATCTGCTCATCTGCTACATATTGCAAGGGTCCTAGGTCCAGCCAGCCCAACTATGGTTGATTGGTGTTTCATTCGCCGGGAGTCCCCAAGAGTCTAGGTTAGTTGACTCTCTTGGTTTTCCTGTGGAGTCTTTGTCCTCTTCAGCTCCCTCAATCCTTCCAACTGTTCCACAAGACTCCCCAAGCTTTATCTATTTGGCTGAGTTTCTGCATCTGTTCCATTGGCTGCTGGGTAGAGCTTTTCAGAGAACAATCAGGCTAGAATCCTTCATGCATAACAGAGTATCATTAATAGTGTCTGGGATTGGTTCTTGCCCATTGGATGGGTCTCAATTTGGGATAGTCATTGGTTGGCTAGTCCCTCAGTCTTTGCTCTATCTTTGTCCCTGCTCATCTTGTAGGCAGGATACATTTTGGGTCAAAGGTTTTGTGGATGGGTTGCTATTCTTATTCCTCCACTGGGAGTCCTTCCTGGCTACAGGAAGTGGCCACTTCAGGATCCATATTCATCACTGCTAGGAGTCTCATCTAGAGTCACCCCCATAGACACACTGAGGCTTCCCTCCTTTCAAGGTCTCTGGCGTGTCTTAGAGATGCTTCCCTACTATCCCTTTCTGTTCTTTCTACCATGCTTTCCTTACACATAACCCCCAATTCTGCTCTGCTTCCCCCTCCTCTTTTCCACCCAGTTCCCTTCCTCCATCTGTATATCTTAAATCTTAGCAATCTGAAAATAGAGGCAGGCAGATCTCTGAGTTTAAGGTCAGTCTACAGAGTGAGTTCCAGGACAGCCAAGGCTATACAAAAAAACCCTGTCTTGAAAAAAAGAAAAGAAAAGAAAAGAAAAGAAAAGAAAAGAAAAGAAAAGAAAAGAAAGGAAAGGAAAAGAAATCATGAGAGAATGCATACAGGGGCCTGGACTTTTTAGTTAGAAGGCTTTTTCTCTTTTTTAGATCATCATATTTTTTATTTATATTACTGTAGATCTAGTTATTTTTCTTCTAAAATGAGAAAATTTGTATTTTTTAAATTATCTTTAATTTTTTTTTTCAGTCCAGTCATTATCCCCGCTCCTGGTTCACCCTTGGATGGTTCCTCATTCTATTTCTCCTCCCTGGTCTTCAAGAAGATGTCCCCACCCCACCACAAACAAGGTACACAACCAGCTCAGATGTCACTATAACCTCAGGCTGGAACCCAGACTTTTAGTGGTTACTTGGGTCTTGGAAATCACACAAAGCCTGTCTGAGATAAGACCATAGACCTAGACGTGGCTGCCAGTGGCAGGATGGACCCAGATGTTGCAATGGCCTCGGGTAGCAGCACAGGGCACTCAAATCAGTATGTTCCCTAACAAGAGCGTGGCCCTCAGACATCCACATGGTCTCATGTGGCAGCCAGAACACTGAGATACAGATGGGCTTACGTGGCAACTCAAGCCACAGACCCCAGCAGCAGCAGGATGACATTTTCCCCAGGAAAAGCCTATACTAAGATGTCACCATGGCCTCAGGTGGCAGCCACACAGGTCACTCAGGTCAGTTTAGCCCCCACTGTCAGTATGGCCTCTGGACATCAACAGAGTTTCAGGTAGCAGCGCAGACCACTGACATCTAGACAGGCCTTGATAGCATCACAATCCACAAACATCAACACAGACCTAGGCTGCAGTAAGGCCATAGAACCAGACATGGCCCCTGGCAGCAGCCTGGGCCTGGATCTCTCCATGGCCTGGACTGGTTGTGTAAGCTCCTCATATCATCCTGTTCCTCACCTTGCTGCCATCACATCTCCAGTTCCACTTCTTTCCACAGTGTTCTCTCCACTCCATACTCCCTTGGGGCCCTGGTTGGTGCTTGGCTATCTCTTTTTCCAGTCTACCACTCCAGGACAGCCATAGCGACCTGAGGCATAAGCTTGGGTATCTCTCTCTTCAAATTCTTAACCAATAATAAAAGACAAGTTCCAATTGCTGGAGACGCCATGTTCTTCAGACAAAGGAACCAGTGGACCTGAGCTGGATCTGATTTGAAATTCTCCTCATGGAGGACTAGCTTTCATGGTATCAGAAGAACCACAAAAACTTCTAAGGAAGGGAAGAAACCAATAGTTCTACCCAGTCTTGATGCCTAAAAACCACAACAATGACCACCATAGCACAGTAACCCTAAGGATACAGTAGTGGCATACATACTGTGGCAGTAACCAACAGTTCCCCAACTGAAATTAAAATATCATTAAAAAGTCATAAAGAAAATAGAAACCTAGTCAAATATTTAGTGAAAGCTAAACATGGATCTTAGAAGAGAACCTACAGCTACCACTTTCCTAAACAAGCAGTAATTCATAACTACATTCTAAATGCTTATCTGTATATCCACAAATAAGTAAGTGGAGCCCTCAACCCTCATCAAAGCATCTTCTCTCACTGAGGTAATGGCCAACAAATACCTGACCCAACTTGAGACCCATCCCATGGGCAAGTGCAAATCCCTAACACTATTAATGATACTCTGTTAGGCCTGCAGACAGGAGCATGTTGTCCTCTGAGAGGCTCCACCCAGCATCTGACTAAAACAGATACAGACACCTACACCCAAACACTGGATGGAGCTTGGGGACTCTTATGGAAGAATCAGAGGAAGGATTGCAGATCCCCAAAGGGGTTAGTAACTCCTTAGGAAGACCAACAGAGTCAACTAACATGGACCCTTAGGGCTCTCAGAGTCTGAACCACCAACCAACCAAAGAACATACATGGGCTGGACCTAGGCATCCCCACAAATAGGTAGCAGATGTGCAATTTGCTCTTCATGTGGATCCCAAACAGCAGTGGCAGGGGCTATACCAAAAGCTGTTGCCTATATGTGGGATATGTTCTTCTAGCTGGGCTGCCTTGTCTGGCCTCAGTGGGAAAGGAAGCCCCTAGCTTCACAGAGACTTGAAGTGTCAGGGTAAGGGAGTTACCAAAGGGTGACCCACTCACTCAAAGGAGAAGGGGAGTGGGAAGAGAGAAGGAATGTGAGAAGGGGTGACTGGAAGGGGGCAGTGAATGGGATATAAAATGAATAAGTAAAAAAAGAAATAAATTAAAAATGGAAAAAATGTCAAAAATTAATATTAACTCACACCCCCCCCCCCAAATACCTTCTCTGTGTAACAGGCAGAGAACATTACAAAAAAACTCACACTTATCAAAATACAGAGAATAAGTGACAGTTTAGTGCCCTGTCCCAACTGAAACATCTACAACATAATACCTGAACATAAGGCTTAGGGATCATTTCTGAAGAGGGAACCAAAGGACCGTAAAACACAAAGGAATAGAAAGTTTGCTGTAAGATTGTGTCTCCTAGAAATGTCAGAGAGGCTACATCTTTTAAGTCTCATCAAAATGACTGAATAAAGAAGACCTGAGCAATGATGAGACTGATGAACATGCCAACATGGAAGGGAGAGAGTTGAGGTGGGAGCTTAACTCTAAACAAAGAACTATGGGCATTATGGGAGCACCAAGGCAACAGAAATGGTCTTAAGACCATGGGGAAGATACTCCGTACAACTGGTTATCCAATACAAAGTACTTAGCACTAGGATCCTATGCATATAGATAACATTATTTGACCTTAGCAGGATTTAGTTTTCTACTTAGGAATATGCATTTGTACATATGCAATGACAATTTTGAAATATATAAGTTATAACAGTTGAAAAAGAGGCATAAGTGGTGGTGCACACCTTTAATCCCAGCACTTGGGAGGCAGAGGCAGGTGGATTTCTGAGTTCGAGCCCAGCCTGGGCTACAGAGTGAGTCCAGGACAGCCAGGGTTACACAGAGAAACCCTGTCTCAAAAAACCAAAAAAAAAAAAAAAAAAACAAAAAAAAAAAAAAAAGAGGCATGAATTTTAAATAGCAAGATGTGAATGAGGAAGGTTGAATGGAGGAAAAATGATGTAATAATATAAATTAAAAATGTATTATAAACAAAGTATTGCTTTGCTGATTGCAGTAATGTTGGTAGACAGTTATTAACTTATACCATTCCAGGCTACCTGGTTTTTAGTGTTGCTAAAGACAAAACTGACATTATTCTGATATTTTCTTTGGATATCAGTTGGTGTTTTCTCCTCACAACTTTTAAAATTGTTTATTTACTTAATGTTGACATCATGATTATTATGTGCAGTCTGGAGATTTCTCCTCTAAATTTCTTGAGGTGAGTTATTAGGATTTCTATATCTGAAACAACAACAACAAAACAAAAACAAAACAAAACAAAACAAAACAAAACAAAAACCATGATCCCAAACCAAGTTGGAGAGAAAGGACTTATTTGGCTCACACATACATATTGATAATTAACATTTATAGTTCATCACTGAAGGAAGTTAGGACAGGAACTCAAACAGGGCAGGGACCTGAAGGCAAGGGCTGATGCAAAGGCCATGAAAACATGATGCTTAGTGGCTTCTTCTCCATGGCTTCTTCAGCCTGCTTTCTTATAGAATCCAGGACATCTAGACCAGAGTTGAAACCATTTCCAATGGGCTGGGCTCCACCCCATCAATCCCCAATTAAGAAAATGCCCTATAGGCTTGTGGACAGCCTATCTCATGGAGACATTTTCTTAATGGAGGTTTCTTCCTCTCAGGTGACTTTAACTTGTTTCTCATTGACGTAAAACAATCCTGAACACAGGGGTTCTAAATCCTGCTGGTGTTTTGATGTCCATTTGTTTGTAGAGATTTGAGAACTTTTCCCTATCACTAATTGTCTTAGTCAGGGTTTCTATTCCTGCACAAACATCATGACCAAGAAGCAAGTTGGGGAGGAAAGGGTTTATTTAGCTTACTTCCACATTTCTGTTGATCACCAGAGGAAGTCAGGACTAGAACTCAAGCAGGTCAGGAAGCAGGAGCTGATGCAGAGGCCATGGAGGGATGTTCCTTACTGGGTTGCTTCCCCTGGCTTGCTCAGCCTGCTCTCTTATAGAACCCAAGACTTCCAGCCCAGGGATGGCACCACCCACAAGGGGCCCTACCCCCTTGATCACTAATTGAGAAAATGCCCCACGGTTGGATCTCATGGAAGCACTTCCCCAACTGAAGCTCCTTTCTCTGTGATAACTCCAGCCTGTGTCAAGTTGACACACAAAACCCCCAGTACACTAATTGAATACATTTTTTTAGGCTTAATCTCAATTCCTTATTAAGCCCATAGGTCTTAGGCATCTTCTCTTCAATGTAACCCAGAGTTATTGGAAGTTTGGGTCATTTATGCTTACTTTTTCCTTATATATCTCTAAATACCTTACATTTTTGATATGTCCCTTCCTCCTTAACAGTTATTCTTTGCTTAGTTGTGTCTTGTTGATGATGCTTCCTACTATGTTTTTTTTCTGGCTGATTGATTTTTCCCTCTCAGAATTTTTATTTGCTTTGTTTTTATTTTCAATTCCTTACTATTTTTTTTCTCCATGCTTTGTATTATTCCTCTAAGTTACTCAACCACTTCATTCATTTTGATAAGTTTCTTGTCTAGGTCCTGAATCAATTTATTTATTTTATAGATGTGCTTATTTCAGGTCTCTGGATAGCCATTGTTTGTTTGTTTCTGCCTTTCTTTCTTTCTTTTTTAATGTAGGACTCATATATTTCTCCAGCATATGTGCTATCTCATTGTCTAAATATTTAGTATTTAAAAAGTAGGGGAATGCCAGGGCCAATAAGTGGGAGAGGGTGGGGTGGCAGGCATGGGGATGGGGGAGGCATCAGGAGTTTGTTCTTGTTGTTTTTGTTTGTTTGTTTGTTTGTTTGGAGGGGAAATTGGGAAAGGAGAAATTTACATGTAAATAAAGAAAAATACCTAATTAAAAAAAAAAGTTTTAATGGGATTTCTTCTCTCCGGTGACTTTCTAAGGCGGGACCAGCCGGGAGGCACAGGCCTCAAGAGTCACGGGGAGGCTCAGGGTGGCAGGGACAGGATCCTCTCAGCTTCTGAGTGACAGAGCTGGATCAGTGACCATCTCTGCCCCTTCCCTGATAGTGGAGGGCCTGCCTCCAGGATGTGCTTTAACCCAAAGACTCAGGTGGGACCAGCAAGGAGGCACAGGCCTCAAAAGTCGCAGGGGAGATGCAAGGCAGCAAGGACAGGACACGCTCTAGTCAGAGACACCAAGCATCTATCACCAGAGATCAAGAGATGGCGAAAGGCAAACACAAGAATCCTACCAACACTCAGGATGATACTCTCCAGATCCATCCATTTCCCTAAGAATTTCATAAATTCGTTATTTTTAATAGCTGAGTAGTACTCCATTGTGTAGATGTACCACCGTTTCTGTATCCATTCCTCTGTGGAGGGACATCTGAGTTGTTTCCAGTTTCTGGCTATTATAAATAAGGCTGCTATGAACATGTTGGAGCATGTGTTCTTATTACATGTTGGGGCATCTTCTGGGTATATGCCCAGGAGTAGTATAGCTGGATCCTCTGGTAGAACTATGTCCAATTTCACATGGTATGCATTCTCTGATAAGTGGTTATTAGTCCAAAAGTTTGGAATACAGGAAGAACAACCCACAAACCACAAGAAACTTAAGAAGAAGGAAGACCAAAAGGTGGACATTTCATTCCTTCTTAAAAGGGGGAACCAAATACTCTTGGAAGGAGTGGCAGAGATTAACTATGGAGCAGAGACTGAAGGAAGGACAAGCCAGCCTAAATATAGCTATCTCCTGAGAGGCTCTGACAATACCTGACTAATACAGATGTAGAGGCTCACAGCCATTCATTGAACTGAGTACATAGTCCCCAATGAAGGAGTTAGAGAAAGGACCAAAGGAGCTGAAGGGTTTGCAGCCCCTTAGGACAAACAGCAATATGAACTAACTAGTACCCTCAGAGCTCCCAGGGACCCAGTCACCAACCAAGGACTATACATGGTGGGACTGAATGTTTTGGCAGCATGTGTATAGTAGAGGATTGCAAATTCGATCATCAATAGGAGGAAAGGACCTCGGCCTTGTGAGGGTTTTGTGCCCCAGTGTGGGGGAGTGCCAGGGCCAATAAGTAGGAGAGAGTGGGGTGGCAGGCATGGGGAGGGGGAGGCAACAGGGGTTTGTTCTTGTTGCTTTTGTTTGTTTGTTTCATTGTTTTTTGGAGGGGAAACTGGGAAAGGAGAAATTTACATGTAAATAAAGAAAATATCTTAAAAAAAAAAAAAGAAGTTTTAATGGGCTTTCTCTCAAACATTTTGCATGCTTTTTTTTTCTGTTGTGTTTTGTGCATCTGTTGGGAATTTCATGTCTTCCACTTAAAATATCTATCCCATTTCCTTTTGATGTTTTTATGGTGTGACTCCACCTCATGAGCCATTACCACTTGGAATTTCATTCTCTGCTGATTTTTGGAAATTGGACTAGTGATTGTTAGTTTTACCTAATGATTTCCCAGTGGTCCACATCAACTTACACCAAAAGACACTTGTGCATTTTGCTGGCATCCACAAAAAGAGTTAGAGACAGTAGCCTTTGATTACTAATTAGGGTAAATGCAGTTTATACTCTTCATTGATCTAAGGTTATTGATACTTAAGTAGTAGAATGGGAAAATGGGATAACAAAAGGAGAAGGAATGTATGTGTGTTAAGAGTCTGAGATTTAGCAAAAATTATTATTAGATGTGGCAAATAGTCTTTTGTGGAAATAGAAAAAGAAGGGATAGCCTTTCAATACTATAGGCCTGCTCAGGTTCTCTGGGATTTCCAAACATACACCAGGCATGCCTTCTCCTTCCCATCCTCTAATCCTGCCGCTGCTTCTCTGGGATTTCCCCTCAACATACTACTAGGTATACATGCTCATTGCTAACCTTTAGGACCTGGTAGTTCCTCTAAGATCTTGCCATCATCCAGCCTGGTTCATCACAGATCTTCCATCCTCATGCTTCAGACTAGATTCACTCCTACCCCATAAACTACCCGCTCCCCTTCCCATACTCCCTGGAAAACCCTGATCCTCTTTAAACCCATAGACTAATTGTTTAGAAAACTACTTTCCCAAGATCTTCTCTCCCCAACTCTCAGTTTACAAGAACTGATTCATGGTAGACCAACCAATCTTGGAGAAGCACAACAAAAGGAACCAAATAAAAAGGGTCACCAAGGTATGTGCTGACCCTTTCATTATTGTCTGTTTATACAGACAATAGCTGACTCTTAGAAGAATGCTAGAGATATAATGGCAGCCCTCAATACCAGTTCCACAAAAGAAAAAAAAATTTCAACTGTCTTGCAACTTCATCTGCTCCTGAACATCCAAAGATGGTTTGAATAAAAGGAAAAATACAACTAACAAATTGTTCTGATGCTCAAGTCATGAATCCCAATGAGAATGACCAGCAAGTTCCAGATAGACAATTCAAACAAATGATTATAACTACATTCAACCAACTTTAAAAGGATATGAGTATGCTTACTCTAAGAGAACAAAAACATAGAGCTGAATGAAATGGACATGTTAATCCAAGATGTGAAAATATAATTTAATTCAGAGGCAGAATTTTCTGGAAAAAACTGAAATAACTCAGGAAATGAAAAACTAAATAAGCCAAATTAAAATCTCACTGAAAAGCCTCACCAACCAACTCAGTCATTCTAAAAACAGAAACTCAGGGATGGATGGGACAGTAGAGGAATGGAACATGGAAATGCTTTTTGATACTAGGAAAAGAACCAATCTTCAAATTGTGGCCACAGAAGAATGAAAATAATGCTATGGCAAAAACACTAAGAGTACATTAAAAACATTATACAATAAATTTTCTCAAACTTAGGAACTAGTATAAAAGAGGCCTAGAGAACACTAAGAATTCAGGATCAGATATATTGCAGCTAGAACATCAAAAACACGTAATAAAGAAAAGATATTGAAAGATGCAAGAGACTAGATCAAATCAAATATTAAAAGATCCATTAGATAAGTATCTGATTCTTGGACATTTTTCAAGCCAGAAAGGTCTGGAATGATACATTCCAGGTTTGAAAGGACCACAACTTTTAACCCAGATTATTATACTCAGAAGAACTGCTAAAACTGAAGGAGAAATAAAACTGGTCCATGATAAAAACAGATTACAGTATTTAAAACTGTACAGAGGATACTGGAAGTGATACTTCAGCCTGAAGACAAAAGCATCAAGAGGTCACAAGAAATAAAAAAATTCCAGAACATTTGATCAAAAGAGGTATAAGAAAACAGCATAAAAATGAAGAATATTGTAGTAATTAATACGCATCTGTCAATAATAATTCATATTAAAAAAACAGTATCCATCTTTTTAACTTTTATTGTATTATGATGAGAAAAGTTACATGATTTCAATTTATCTGAATTTGTTAATATTTAAAAACATATTTTAAGTAAATAGAATTAAATTACATTCTTGTTTCCGTTTTGTACCCCAACTCCTCCCAGAGACTCCCTCTTCAAAACCTACAATATCTTTTTTGTCATATTCCTTAAAATTTATATAATAGTAAACAATAAAAGTAAGTATTATAAAAGTTGTTTGATATAAAACAACAATCTATTTAACAGTCTTATGTAGATGCTTGTCTACAGCAATACTGAAAATACATTTTTCTCAATATAAATTTTAAATAACTCCAAACTGTATATTTCAAAATAATGCATCACTACTAGTATTTTCTTGAATAAACATAAATATATAAAGTCTTTTTGTTTGTTTGTTTTGTATTTAGTAGAGTTTAAAATCTTGGCTCTTTCTGTGGTACAAGCCCAAAATAAGAACAATTTTTAGACATTGGATTTCATTGTAATAAGGCTGTACTTCAATGACCCTCAAATCATCGAAGGATTTTACCTTTATCGTAGCTAAGCTGAGAGCTGACAGTTCTGCTGCGCCAAGGAATGAATTGTAAGCATGATTTTTAGATACAGACTTCCTGCTATGGTCAAAAAGCTATTTGACTTGAGTGTGTAACTTTATTCTCAGTTCACAGAGGACAGGTTACATTCATTTAAGAAATGGTGTGTGTATTAAGATGGTCTATCCATAAAGTCATTCACCAACTGTTTCAATGAACAATGGTTCTGCATGGAAGGTGGTACAGACATTAGGTGAGGAGAAGAATCTGGTTGATTGGCTGTGATGATTTTGAAAAGCATTCATCTCAGAGAAAGAGTAATTTATAAAGTCCTCTTCTTCAAACTTGATACAAGAGCTAGAAATGTCAAGCAAAGCATTCAGTCTCACTCTTTGTTGTTCTCTTTTGTACAAGCCACCTCCCAAGTTAATTGTCTGTTTCTCCCTTGGATATATAAATACTTTTGAAATATATAAGCTGTTCTGAAAACCAAAGTATAGTGTAAAAACATGAAATAAACAATACTAATAGAGAGGCTGAGATAGGAGAAGCAAGATTTCAAGACCCTTATGTTGTACACAACCAGACACTATCACGAACAAACAAGCTGAAAATGTAGATAGATTGTACAATATTGGACCTATTTCTCCAATTACCAAATTAGAGAGACCATAAGATGACAATCAACAAATTTCTAAAACCTCATATTTTTTTATTTCAATTGACTAGGATATGTTGGTAATATTAATTTTCATATTAAGATATTAAGAAAAAGTAATTGTCACTTTCTGATGCTTTTGTTGTAAGAGGTTGAATTAGATTTGTATGGATTTATTGAAAGATTACTTTCTTGCTTCCTCTAGGGTGTAGTTTTGCTCCTTATGTCAATGCTTTCCATCTATTATCCTGGGTAGGGCTGGATTTGTGGAAAGATATTGTGTAAATTTTGTTTTGTCATGGAATATCTAGTTTTCTCCATCTATGGCAATTGAGAGTTTTGCTGGGTATAGTAGCCTGGGTTGGCATTTGTGTTCTTGTAGGGTCTGTATGATATCTGCCCAGGATCTTCTAGCTTTCATAGTCTCTGGTGAGAAGTCTGGTGTAATTCTGATATGCCTGCCTTTATATGTTACTTGACCTTTTTCCTTTTCTTCTTTTAAAATTCTTTCTTTGTTTAGTGCATTTTATGTTTTGATTATTGTGTGACAGGAGGAATTTCTTTTCTGGTCCAGTCTATTTAGAGTTCTGTAGGCTTCTTGTATGTTCATGGACATCTCTTTCTTTAGGTTAGGGAAGTTTTCTTTTATAATTTTGTTGAAGATATTTACTGGCCCATTACATAGGGAGTCTTGACTCTCTTCTATACCTATTATTCTTAGGTTTGGTCTTCTCATTGCATCCTGGATTTCCTGGATGTTTTGGGTTAGGAGCTTTTTGCTTTTTCCGTTTTCTTTAACTGTTGTGTCAATGTTTTCTATGGTGTCTTCTGCCCCTGAGATTCTCTGTTCTATTTCTTGTATTCTGTTGGTGATGTTTGCATCTATGACTCCTGATTTCTTTCCTAGGTTTTGTATTTCCAGGATTGTCTCTCTTTCTGATTTCTTTATTGGTTCTATTCCCATTTTTAGATTCTGGATGGTTTTGCTCATTTCCTTCACCTGTTTGATTGTGTTTTCCTGTAGTTCTTTAAGGGATTTTTGTGTTTCCTCTTGAAGGGCTTCTAGCTGTTTACCTGTGTTCTCCTGTATTTCTTTGAGGGTGCTATTTGTGTCTTTCTTAAAGTCCTGTATCATCACCATGAGAAGTGATTTTATATCTGACTCTTGCTTTTCCGGTGTAATGAAGTGTCCAGGACTTGCTATGATGGGAGAATTTGGTTCTGATGATGCCAAGTAACCTTGATTTGTGTTGTTTATTTTCTTATGCTTGACCCCTGCCATCTGGTTATCTCTAATGCTACTTGCCCTTGCTAAATGTGACTGGATCCTGTCCTTCTTGTGATCCTGGTTGTGTCAGAACTCCTCAGAGTCAAGCTGTCTCTGTGATCCTGTGATTCTGGGCTTGTTAGAGCACCTGGGATTGGAGCTTCCTCTGGGTGTTGTGGAACTGGCTGAGGAGCTTGCACCCAAGGTCTGCTCAGGACACTAGCCCAGAGAGACCGGAAGGAACCTGAGCCACTGGACTGGTGGAGTTCCTGTGTGCCTGGTCTTGCTGGTCCCAGTTTCTCCCGGTGTTGGGACAGATGTTGGGTCCTCCTCACCTCTGATCCTGAGCTTGTCAGAGAGCCTGGTAGTGGAGTTTCCTTTGGGTGTTGTGGGACTGGCTGCGGAGCTTGTGCCCAAGGTCTGTTCAAGATGATATCACAACTCTAAATAGTTATGAGCTAAACACAGTCACTTACAACTTGATACAAGACATACACTAGAACCAAAGTCATATATTTTATACCCACAGAGTGACTATGAGTGACTTGAAAATCCTTCTCTCTTCAAGGGGTCATCAAGACAAAAATTAAATAGACAGACACACTGGAATTAAAATGACATTTTAAGTCAAATAGACCCAACAGAGATCTACAGAACATTCTACCCAAAGTTCACAGAATACATATTCTTATAAGAAAGCAATAGGAGCTGAGAAGGAGGGTGACCCTGTAAAAGAACCAGCAGTCTCAACTACCTGGACCTCTGAGATCTCTCAGACACTGGACCAACCAGGAAGCATACACCAGCTGATATGAGGCCCCAACACATATACTACAGAGGACTGCCAGGTCTGGACTCAGTCAGAGAAGATGTTCCTAACCCTCAAGAGACTAGAGGCCCCAGGGAATGGGGAGGTCTGGTGGAGTGAGGGATGTGGGAGTGGGGACATTCTCATGGAGACGGAGGGAGCAGGTATGGGATGTGGAACAGTCACAGGTTGGACTGGAAGGGGGATGAAATCTGTACTGTAAAAATGACTAAATAATTTTTTTTAAAAAAAAGAGAAACCACAGAACATTCTCTAAAATCTGTCAAACATTAGGACACAGATCATGTCTCAAGATATAGAAAGTTGAGATAACATTCTACATTCTATCTGACCATAGTGCAATAAAATATATATCAACAGCAATAGAAACCATAGCAAATACTAAAAATACAAAACTGAGTAATAACTGGAACAAAGAAGAAATCAATAAGGAAATTTAAAAACTCCCCACACAAAACAAAAATGAATGCACAAGGAAACAGTGCTGAGAAGAAACTTTATAGTGTTGAGTGTTTACGTCAAAAAAGTTGAGAGTCCTGATTTAATAAAGTAGAGATGTACCAGAAGGCCTTAGAAAACACTAATAAGCAACATTTCAAAATAGAAGATTGGATGAGGTCATCAAAATCATGACTGAAGTTCATGAAAAAATATACAGCAACACAGTACAAACCAATGGGGTGGGAGAGTTGGTTCTATGAATATTAACAAGACTTATGAACCATTAGCCAAATTAGATTAAAGAGAGGGAAAATGCCTAAGTTAATAAATTTTGATTTTGAATGTAAAAGATCCTGAATATTCCACCAGAAAAAAACTTACAGCTTACAAAGGCATTCATCAAGGGAGCAGAAAGGTTCTGTGCCCCAGTGTAGGGGAATGCCAGGACCAATAAGTGGGAGAGGGTAGGGTAGCAAGCAGGAGGAGGAGGAGGGAGGCAACAGGGGTTTGTTCTTGTTGTTTTTGTTTTTGTTTTTGTTTTTTTGAGGGGAAACTGGGAAAGGAGAAATCATATGACATGTAAATAAAGACAATATCTAATAAAAAAGAAAAAAACCAGGAGCAAAAAAAAAAAAAAAAAAGGAGCAGAAAGCAAAATTAACACACAGTAAGCAGGAGTGGGTGGGATGGTGATCAAGAGAATGGGGGAGGGAAGAGAGGATTGTTTTAGTTTTTGTTTTTTTCTTTTTTCATTTTTTAATTTAATTTTATTTTATTTTTCTTTTTTCTCTTCTTTTTTTCTTTTTTGGAGGGGAATCTGGGAAAGGAGATATTGTAAATAAAGGAAACATCTAATAAAAAAATAAAAAATTATAAAAACAATCTCAAAATTTGTATGTAAGTACAAAAAAGCAAAGAATAGCCAAAAATATATATATAATATTGAAGGTATCATATCAAATATCATCATATTTGACTTCAAGTCACACTATAGAGCTGTTGTGGTAAACAACAACAAAACAAAACAAACAAATGAACAGCATGGTGTGTCATCAAAACAGATACATGATGAATGAAAGAGAATTGAGAAAAAAACTATAAACCCATACACCTATGGCCAACTAATTCCATTTTTACAAAGAAGCCAAAGATACATGCTGGATCCTCTTTACTCTGTGTCTGAAGTACAATAGACTTATTTCCCACTTCTAAGGGGAAACAAAGGGTAATAGCAATAGCCTATAATGTTATCAGAGTCTCTTGACCAACCCTGTCCAATAACTCGAAAAGACATCTCATGCTTGCTGTTGGGGGTTTTGTTAAATGGGTTTTGGCTTGGAGGCAGCATTGTCAGACAACTGTATAGGCATATTTATACACTAACTTAACCTGTAGGAAATTTTAGGTAGACATTTAGCAGTGTGATTTAATAAGTTAGTGATATTATCACTAACAATTAGGAAAATGCAAATCAAAACATCTTTGAGATTTTTGCCTTACTCAAATTAGAATGGCAAAGATCAACAAAACAATCAGATGACAAATGATTGAGTGGATGTGGGAAAATGGGATCTCTTGTTCACTATTACTGGGACTGCAAGCAAGTCAAGCCACTCTGGAAATCAGTGTGGATAATTCTCAAAATGCTGAAAATAAATCAACCATATGAGCCAGCTATACCACTCACTGGCGTATACCCAAAGGATTGACATCCTATTCCATAGACATTTGCTCAGCTATATACATTACTGCTTTATTCACAATAGTTAAAACAAGTTAGAGGTCCTTCAGCTAACAAATGCATAATGAAAATGTGGTATGCATGCACACTATGGAATACTAATCAGCCCTAAAGAAAAAAGGAAATCATGAAAATTTCAGATAAATGAATGGATATAGAAAAGATGATAATACTGAGTAAGGTAACCCAGACCTAGAAAGACAAACATCACATGTTCTCTCTATCCGATAGTTCCAAATCTTCAGAGGCGAATATATATCCTGGAGTAAGTATGGAAACCAGGAGAGCCAAAGGGGACTATTGCAGGCTGTGGTGGAGTGAGGAAATAATTAAGAGGGCAGTAGCAAGGTGAAAGTGATTGATAGCGACATGGAAAAACAGGAGGATCTGGTAAACAAACATGGGTGGATAAATACAGAAGAAGGAGGGGTTAAAATAAGATAAAAGATGTTTGAAAAGTCAATGCAAGTTTTATGAATACATATATATAATATTTCTATATTGTTGGTACTATATTTTCATTTGTTCTAGAATATACACGAAAACATCTTTTTAAAAAGCTGATTTAAATTCCCACTCCTACGATTGCCATATCTGATTCATCTGGTTGTCGGTACCGATGGGTGGCTTCTCCTCATTCAGTCTATAAATTGTTTCTTGGCACGGCTCTTTCGTTTATATTTTGATATCTGGATCTAGGTTAAGGGACTCTGATATTTTTAATTCTTCTATTTTAACCAGTTGTTTAGATTTGCCTTATAGTACCTGGTCTATTCTTGCAGCCTTTGGTTTCAACGACAACAAAAAAAGTAATTCATAGAAATATTTATCTTTCTCTACATGATAGTTCTGCATATATTCCAATTGAACAGGCCACAAGAAATACCACTTCATCTGCCAATCTTGTGACCCAACTAGACCTCCCCACTCCCTGGAGCCTCCAACCTCTTGAGGGTTAGGTGCATCTTCTCTGACTGAGTTCAGATGCAGCAGTCCTCTGCTGTATATGTGTCAGGGGCCACATATCAGCTGGTGTGTGCTTCCTGGTTGGTGGTTCAATGTCTGAGAGATCTCAGGGCTCCAGGTTAGTTGAGACTGCTGGCCTTCCTATGTTGTCACCCTCCTCCTCAGCTTCTTCTAGCTTTTTCCTACTTCAACCACAGGGGTCTCTGGCTTCTGTCCATTGGTTGGTTAAGTACCTGCATCTGAGTCTCAGATACTTTTTGGATCCTCTCGGAGGGCAGTCATGATAGGTCCCTGTCTGTAAGCACACCATAACATCAGTAATAGTGTTAGGTCTTGGAGCCTCCTCTTGAGCTGTATCATGATGAAATGCCCTACAGTGAGGAGAGGGAACTTGTAGAGTCCACCTCCAGTAGAAAGACAGGGCATCAAGTGGAAAAATGGGGTTGCCATCCCGTAGTCAAAAACTCTGACCCAGAATTGTTCCTGTCTAGAAGAACTGCAAGAAGAGCCTGAGGGAAAGGAGGTCTAGCGACAGGCCCAAACTTTCTTTTCATATAGTCACTCTCCATCCAAACCAACCTTGTATAAAGAGATAGCCCAGAAGTTTGGAATACAGGAAGAACAACCCACAAACCACAAGAAACTTAAGAAGAAGGAAGACCAAAAGGTGAACATTTCATTCCTTCTTAAAAGGAGAACCAAATACCCACAGAAGGAGTTGCAGAGATTAACTATGGAGCAGAGACTGAAGGAAGGACAAGCCAGCCTAAATATAGCTATCTCCTGAGAGGCTCTGACAATACCTGACTAATACAGATGTAGAGGCTCACGGCCATCCATTGAACTGAGTACACGGTCCCCAATGAAGGAGTTAGAGAAAGGATCTATGGAGCTGAAGGGTTTGCAGCCCCTTAGGATGAACAATAATATGAACTAACTAGTACTCTCAGAGCTCCCAGGGACCCAACCACCAACCAAGGACTATACATGGTGGGACTGAATGTTCTGGCAGCATGTGTATAGTAGAGGATTGCAAATTTGATCATCAGTAGGAGGAAAGGACCTCGGCCTTGTGAAGGTTTTGTGCCCCAGTGTAGGGGAGTGCCAGGGCCAATAAGTGGGAGAGGGTGGGGTGGCAGGCAAGGGGAGGAGGGAGGCAACAGGGGTTTGTTCTTGTTGTTTTTATTTGTTTGTTTGTTTGTTTGTTTGTTTTTTGGAGGGGAAACCGGGAAAGGAGAAATTTACATGTAAATAAAGAAAATATCTAAAAAAAAGAGAGAGAGAGAGAGAGAGAGAGAGAGAGAGAGAGAGAGAGATCCCCTGACCTCTTTTCCACTACATAGAAAGCTTCTGACTTCTCCCAAGTTAATCACTTCAACACAAGTCTGCAAAGCAGACATTTGTAACTGTAAGTCATTTTGAGTTGAGGACAATAACATCAGCTTCTTCTCCATTTATTCATAATACAATGGAGGACGTGCTGAATCTATTTTAAAATCTACTAAGATTATATACATGAATAATATGCATCTGAAACAGTTGTATATGGACATTAGCATACTATTCATAATACACTACCCTGAACTTTGCTTTTTATTCTATATCTTAGAAGTTACTCCATAATATTAAATATGCTAGTATTATTGACAATGTGACATAAAACAGTCATGGTAAATTTCTAACAATAGGACTTGGTCTGGCCTCTCCCTTAAATTCACATTTAGGCATTTCCTCGTGTTTTGCTCATAAAATGTCTTTAGGATAGCAGCTAGGATGTGAGATCTTTGTCCCTTCTTTGATTGGCCTCATCCCTGTTGTAGAAGTAATAAGTATATTTCCAAAGGAATAAACTTGGAGACTCACTAAAGAACCTTCAGAATTTTTGGATATCTATTTCTGGGGAGTTTTAGGAATAAACAAAATGTATAATAAACTTGTCTTCTAAAATAGATAATGTTTCTTAAACTGTTAACAATTGTGAGGCATGTTCAAAGCAGTTATTTCCTCTTTAGCTCATTGTTATTACTTCACATGGACTTCACTGTAGATGTGTTCCTTCTCTTACCTAACATTTGTCAGTGTTCCATCATCCTGACACTTCTGTTAAATTGTTCCGCTGCTCTCTAAGAGGACAGTTTCGGCATCCACAAAAGTTACCTCAGGAAGTTGTAAAACCTGATCGTGTTTCAATTATGAGGAATTCCAAATTGAAAATTAATCTTCCTCAGACTTTAAGAAGTCCCTCCATCCCCAAAATAAATTTGAAATCAACCTTTTCTTCATGTCCACCTGCCATCTTTATAAAAGTCAAAACCATATGTGCTTGGACTTTGAAGTACAATTTTTTCTCTAATGATATCCTTCACATAACATTATTATTCTTGGTCCTAAGTTCCTGGTACCCAACTGGAGCAAATTCAAGGGGGAAATGACAAATGCATGTGCAGATGGGTAATGTCGGGGTAACAAATGACCACAGCCTATGAAGTCACAAACACGAAAAATGTCAGCAAGTCACCCAGATGAAATGGCACACAAATGTGACCATGTATGATGAAAACTTAGGGCAAATTCTGTTTTGAATTACAAAATCATTTTTTCTTAGATGAAATATTTCTTGGAACAGAGGATCTATTGTTTACTTTTTTAAAAAAATACATACCATAGCCTTTTAGTGAATAATTGTGATGAATGTGTAATAATTCAGTTATTTTAAGCAATAAAATAAGTCTCTCTTTTCTTTATAAAATATAAGATTTACTGGACTAAAAATACCCAAATTCTAATTTACCATTCACAAAACCTCTGCTATCATTGCTAGAGTCTTTAAGGCAAATGAGTCTTGCACCATTTTAATTCAGACATATCAAAAGTAAAAAGCTTTCCTTTTCTAATGTGAGCAAAGGGAAGCTTGACAGGTGGAATAGAGTTCCATGGAAAGAAATTTCATCAAATAAAAAGGAGAGCTTTTTGAGGGATAAATGATTATGGCTCTTGGGTTGGTAAATGTAAAAGCCAGATGGAAAAGCAAATCAAATGACACACAGCCCCATTTTTCAGTCACACATCACAAAGGTAAGCACCAACGTTTCAATGTCTATTAGCTGGTACCTGGTCCTCTGCACACTGACCATAGTTACCGAAGGTAAGAGAATCCGAGGACATTTGTGGAGACTGAAACATTTGATCTTCTTCCATGTTCATCATTCAAATCCAGTCTATGTCTATATCCTTAATGGTACATAAAACATGCTTATACAGATGCTGCCAAATAGTGTCTGGTTCTCAAACCTTTAGGACAACAGACTACATAACAAGTTTCTTTTGCACAACTTTCTAAAATATGTGTAATAATCCTCAGACAGAAAAAGTTCATAATAGGATGAATCTTGTTGATATCACATCAACCAGACTCCCATAACACATTGATATTATTTAGATGGTGTCTCTGCCCAAGGTACTGCAGAAGTAATGTATCTACCTTAATAATACCTGTGGTGGCAAGAGCTTTCCTTTAAGGAACAGACCCTTTCTGAAAGTGCCTTGGTGTGCCAATGGAGAAAAAAAATCCAGTGACTCAACATCCAGGTAAGGCCTGATGATTCACACTCTCTGTTTACAGAACACACACACACACACACTCACAACCTCCATGGTGTTCCCTGTTCACAACATCCACTTCAAGAGGGCAAGGTGTGCTTCTTTGGAGCTGCCGGGGGGATGCCTTTTTCGGCTTCTAGTGCACAACTGGTTAGAATATAAGGAGCATCAGGTGAGTGTAGTCAAGGATGGTGGAAAAGTAAAGGATGATGTAGTACAGATCCCACAGTCCCTGTCATGATAACCGATCAGCTCTTTCTGTGGTGTAAGTCAGTTGACTGCTTAAAAATATGTGAAGGAATCTGTAAGTGATGAAGCTCCGCAGAAGAAGTTGGGCGTTTCTCGTGGCAGACAGCACACCTTTCATGAACAAGATTTACATTTGTTCCTCAGAACTAAAGGAGCAATAAAGCTTGCAGACCTAAGTAAGCCTTCTGGGTGCTTCTTATTTTGACCCTTCCCTTTCCCTATTGCCAGGCTTACAACTGGTCTTTGGGCCCGGTACATTGTTCTGCCATTTCGTTTCTCATGTTGAGAAACGGTCAGCCATCTGGATATACTGAGTGTGTCTACCCATTGACCAACTTATTGGAGGAGGTTGCAGGTATATGCTCTGTTTGTACATTTGGGTAATTATGAATGATGCTGTTTGGCTTCACTTGAAAGTGTTGGCCAAAGTCTCCCGTGTGACTGAAAGTCCATGGTTGATGAAGCCATGATGAAATAGTTGGTGGCACCATGTGAAGGAGAGTTACATTTTTAAAAATAAAAGTTTACAATAGAACTTTGTTCTTCCTCTCTCCTGCACTCTATTCATCCCCAAGCCTAGTCCCCATCTCTCTTTGTTCCACTGTATGCTCCATGAAAGGCCCCAAAACAAGACAAACCAATCATAGACTCAAAAATCTGGAACAGGGTCAGAATAGAGATTCCTTACTCCACGGTGGTTATCTTGGGTATATTGTCAGAAATAAGTGTGTAGTTAGAAGTGTTAGAAAGAAATGATGCCTTTCCAACTGGCTACAGTGTTTTATATTCTCATTCACAATGCATGGTGCTTCACCCTTCACTGGGAATTGTGGATCTTTGTTTTAATGCACAATGCCCTAGTTACATATAATGCTGTGCATTTTCCTAATGTCTTCCTGCCATCTGTATGTCTCCAATAATGTGGTATCTTTTTGCCTATTTCTGATTCTTTACCAGATATGCTTTAGTAAATATTAAATTCCAGTATATGGTTATCTTTGTGTTCTTGACAGTATCTTTTACAGAGTAAGAAATTTGAATTTTAATAATATAGTCTAACTTATATATTACTCCTTTCATACATGATACTTAAAAGATTATACCAGAAAACATGTTACGTCTAGTACAATGATCATTTTCAATTGATTTTACAAAACCCCATAATATTGCTGTTTGCTTACAGTAACTAAAGAAATCAATATAATGGTTCATCAGAAAGATGGGAATCAACCTACCTCAAGATCAAGCTGTACTACTCTTGAGCATATACCCAAAAGATGCTTCCTACTACCACAAAGACACTTGTTCAAGCATGTTCATTCTTACTTTATTCATAATAGCCAGGAATTAGAAACAACCTAAATGTTTTTCAAGGAAAGGATGGATGAAGAAAATGTAGTGCATTAACACATTTGAGTGTTGCTCAGTTGTGTGTATGTGTATGTATATGTGTGTGTGTGTGTGTGTGTGTGTGTGTGTGAGAGAGAGAGAGAGAGAGAGAGAGAGAGAGAGAGAGAGAGAGAGAGAGAGAAAGAGAGAGGGGGGAGAGGGAGAGAACCACAGGATGGAAAGAATGAAGAAAGGAAAGAAAAAAAGAAAATATCTTGAAATTTGCAGGTAAATGGATGGAACTAGAGAAAAATCAACCTGAGTGATGAAACTCAGGTGCAGAAAGACAGATAGGGTATGTATTCACCCCGTGTGGATATTAGCTGCAAAGCCAATGAAAACTGAGCAGCAGTCCATAGAACTGCAGAGGTTAGGTGTAGAGAAGATACTAAGAGGACGTACTAAAACATATTCATTTATGAAGGTGATCTAAATTGAACTCATTAAATCATGGAGGAGAAAGAGCCTCAACTGGCCATTTCTTATCATCAAATGAAGTACTGGAATTGGGTTACATCTAATTGACTTCTTGGCCAAAGGGGTCCCATGGGAACTCTCAAACAACATAGTCTGTTGCCAATAGTAAAGGATGATCTCCACAAATTAATTGCAAATTCCCACTGCTGAAATCAATAATTACAGAACTCACAGAACATAAAGAAGTTAAGCTTGTCCTAGACAGACTCTTTACTCCTACATTCTACCTTCTTTGTTACAGAAAGGTATTCTACATTCCACCAAAAGATAAATGTAGACACCAACCCTATCACAAACCCTTCAATCTACAATTGTGTCCTGCCTAGAAGACATTCTAGTGATATGGTGGCACAATACTTGTGGGAGTAATCAACCAATATCTAATTAAGACCTACACCACAAGATTAAACCTATACCCGACACTGCTTGGTCCTCTAAGCAATAAGACTAGATAGTTCATGGCTCTAAGGTGAAACAAAATGTTCCTGTTCTAAAGAAAGAAGGAAAGAAAGGAAGGAAGGAAGGAAGGACAAGAAAAGGAAAGGAGAGAAAGAAAGCAATAAAATGACGTCTGCTGTATTCATACATCAGTGTATTTTTCAGCCATCATCAGAGAAGCTTCCTCCTGAAGCAGATATAAACAGATACAGATACCCATAATCCTACATTATGGAAAGAATAACAGAACTTAGAACGCTCAGCCATCAAATCCCTCCTATCGGTGCTCATGAAAACCCTGAGAAAAAGGATGAGGAAGAGTGTAAGAGTCAGAATAGATGGAGGACATTAAAAGGAAAATCCTCTAAATCAACATGATTGACACATACATGAACTCACAAAGACTGAGCCGCATGCACATAGCGTGCAACGATCTGTACCAGTTGGTGGACTAGATCTAAAAGAAGTGGACACATGCCCCATCCCTAACCCAGAAGCAACGTCTAACTGATAACAACTTATAAATGAAAAATTAGTTTTTTTGAGGGAGTAGTTAACAAACTACTATTTTTCTTCCCTCTACTCAACTCTTTTTTCCATTTATTTATTTATTTATTTATTTATTTATTTATTTATTTATTTACATCTCAATTGCTACATGCCATCCTCCCTTCCCTTCTGAGAGGATAATCCCCGGTATTCCTCCATCCTGGGACATCAAGTCTCTATAGAGCTAGTCATATCTTCTCCCACTGAGGACTGGCTAGGCAGCCCAGTTAGGGGAACTGATTACACAGACAGGGAACAGCTTTAGGGACAGCCTTCACTCCAGTTGTTTGGGACCCACATGAAGACTGAGCTGCATATCTGCTACATGTGCAAGGAGCCTCTGTCCAGCCCATGTGTGTTCTTTGGTTGCTGAATCAGTCTCTGAGAGCCCCTAAGGGTCCTGGTTAGTTGACTCTGTTAGTCTTCCTGTGGAGTTCCTATCCCTTTCGGGACACTCAATCCCTGCCACCAACCCCCTCGAGTGCCAACTCTTCCATAAGAGTCCCCTAGCTCCATCCAGTGTTAGACTGTGGGCCTCTGCATCTGTTTCAGTCAGCTGCTGAGTGGAGGCTCTCAGAGAACTTTTATGCAAGACTTCTGTCTGCAAGCAAAACATTACTATTGTTCTCTCCCCACACCTGAACAAACTACTCTTACTAGTAAGCTGCATGCCCAGTAGTAGATGGCCAACAGAAAACAAGATCAGTGCTAGAAACTTGCCTCAGGAATGTGGTATTTTTGCAATATTCAAAATTTTTGACATTTTGCTTAATCATTTTATCTTCATTTAAAATATTTACACTCTTTTTTGCTATTTCTTTTCTGAGTTATGCCACTTAAAATCCATTATTAACTTCTAGCCTAATGTGGTTGTGTTTTTGAGGCCACTCATTATCCTTCCTGTTGTTTCAGTTTTATAAAGATCTGTTTAAGGAGTTCAAATGTGGCCTCTCTGGTAGGTGTCCCACATGAATTTGTAAGTGTATACATCCCTGCTATTGGCTAGCCTGAGCAATATCTTTTGAATATACCCGGATGCTGGGTGATACCTCTGAATTAATTTCTGTTTTCACTTTTTGTCTGCTAGACATGTCTGTCTCTAAAGCAGAGATACTGATGTCTCTCTCACTCTAAAATGGATTAATCTATATCTCCTTCGTTTTCAGCATGTGTTCAAATGTTGTGGTGTGCATTGCCTTAAGACTTGCTAAGCAGCAGCTGGTGGTGGCACACACCTTTGATCCCAGCACTCAGGAAGCAGAGGCATGACTATACAGGAAAAACCTGTCTCAGCATCCCCACCCCAAAAGAATTGCTGTACTTTCTTAGACAATCTCTCATTGACTCTGATAATGCATTTCTTGAGTTGGCTCTCTCTGATATTGGTATAGCAACTGCAGCTTGTTTTTGACTAGTGTTTGGTATGTCCCATTCCTTTATGGTTCTATACATGTAAAATAAGTTTCTTACCTTCCATATGATGCATTGTGTCTTATAATCTTCCCTGACAATGTCTTTCAAATATGTCCTTTAATATTCAGGTAATTGGCTCTAAGATGACTATTGAAATATTTCCATTAATATCTATTACGTTCACTTAGTTTATTTGCTCATAGTTTTTTCAAATACTATCCTTCTGGGGTTTGTGGTTTTGATTAGCAATTTATAGTATTGAATGTTCTTTCTTTGCTAGTTCACCAATCATAATGTTTAACCCCTTGACAGTATTTGCCCTAGCATCTTCTGTATATCTTCACAATGAACCCATGTCTACAGTCAAACTTACCGTATCACTTCATGAGCATTGCAAATGATTTATAAACAAATATTCTTTGTTCTTTGAGTCATTGATATCATCATTTAACTTAGTCATAAATGAATATAAGCATACTTAATCAAGGGCATCCATGTTAGCATTTCAAACTAATTTTTCTTTTTAATTTCTCTTTGAGTCTATCAGTTGAATAAATAACAGGAAAACCTTATTTTTATTTATTTGCATCTTCATTTTCTGAAGTTCTTTTTATATAGCCTTAAGTTACTACCCTATACAAATTTCCTCCCTTTTAATGATTTTTTTTCAGTATTTATTGCTAGGCAGGTTTCCAGCTGTGCATTGCTTTAATTTTTGTTTGTCTGAAACAGTTGTTTTTCGTCTACGTGTTTAAAGGAAAATTTTACAGGAAGAGAATTCTGGGTCATTTGGGCTTATCTTTAACAAACATTTCATTTCACTTTCTTCTTCCCTATAATGAAGAGACATTAATCTTTACTTTTGCTTCTCTGTGGAAGTGTTTTGCCATCTTCTCTGGGGATTTTCTCTTTATCTTTGATTTCCTGTAGTTTAAATACAATGTACCTAAGCACACGACTTGGGGAATTGGAGGGTTCTTTTAGACATTTATCCTGCCTGATATTCTCTGGGTTTTTAAGCTCTGTAGTTTAAAGCTTAGCATTCATTTGGAAAGTTTTTCCAGTTACTTTTGCATCAAATATATCCTGTGTTCCTTTCTCCTTTCTGATATTCTCCCCTACCCATGCAGCTGGTCCATACTTCTTACAGCTTATGCTTAACTTTATTCCAGTCTCTTCTCCTTGCTGCTTTTCAACTGGGGAAGTTTCTATTGATCCATCTCCAAATTCAAAGATTCTGTGTTCAGGCATGTCTGATCTAAGGATCCATTAGAATTTTTTTATGGTGTTCTGATGTCTAGTAGGGTTTGTTGTTGCTTGTGTATTGTGCCTTTGTAGTATTTCCATATGTGTGATTATATTACTATTTGTTTTTACATCTTGTTTACCAAGTTAATTAGAGGGCCAGTGTTGGGGTCTATATCACAATAATCATATAATTTTAAGTTCTCGCCTGGGCATTTCAACATGCTACTCTGTGACTTTGGTACTGTATTTGCTGATTCATGTTTTATACTTTTTACTTAATTCCTTTCCCTGATAAACTGGGTAAGAGGAACCTTAAAACAGTCTTTTACTTAGCTGTATACAAATGGGAAACACTATCATCAGACCGTGAAGACAGTCTTAGTGGGTTTGTGCTGTTTGACTCTGAACATCACTAATGCATGCCAGTGTCTTCCCTTTCCTTCAGTGGGACGAGAGTGCTAGAGGTTCCAGTGTTTGGTAGTTCTCTTCCCTTAGCAGAACCAATCTCTGGGGGATAATGACCCCTTTCTTTTGTGCGCACATCTTGAAGGTGATAACTTTAAGTATTCTGGTCTATTTCAGTTGTCAAGTTTCTCCTTCCTGCCCTGAAATTCAAACCCTACCTGTTCTCAGCTTTGGCTTTCCATATAACAAGGTCACAAAGGGAGCTGCAGAAACTCTTTCCTGATATCTCTCACAGAGAATCTCCCTTGGTAGGGCTGTAGCAACAGGTTGATACCAGGTTTTTCAAAGTTCCAGATGATTTCACTAAATGTACATCTATGCTTTTCTTCATCTGTAGCGCCACAAAATTCCCAGCTAGTTTACATCCATAAAAGATATTCCCCATCTCCCTTCTTTTATAAACTGTAAATTTTCTTTCAAATTTGGCTTAAATCCTCTTCAGCAGTTATTAGGCTGTGCGTATAGCATTCAGTATTGAAGTTGTCTTATCCAAATTAATATGTTTTCTCTTCCCCAACAGGCTGTGTATTCTTTTTCTACTTGGGGCTTTTTTAAAACCTACAACCATCACTTCAGCATAGTCTCTAACTACAGTCTAAATATGTATGCTCATATCCACAGATAAGTACAGTCATTGCTCTTCATCAAGGAACCTTCTCTTTGGAACGTAGAGGCTACAACCAACAACATGCAGAAATGTAAAGCCCAATCCCAAAGGATTCAACTCCTGCATCTAAGGCTCAAGGGTCTTTTCAGAAGAGGATGTGGAGAAATTGTGAGATTCGGGGGAGTACAGCGGTTCATGGGTGACTTTGTGGCTTAGGAATGTGAGAAACTGCTATAAAGTCTCACCAGCATGGTGGCCTAAACGTGTCCTAAGCAAGGACAACAGGTATGCTAAAGTGGACAGGGAAGAACTCAACAGTTTTACAAAGAAATGCAAGTGACTACAGATTGCAGAGAGCAGGCAAAATTGTCTTCCCCAAAGAGGAGTTCACCAACTGCTTAGCCAGTACAAAATGGTCAGCCCTGAAATCATATATACAAGTAATATTAGAGAGAGTGAACAGGCTGTATTTATGTTTAAAGGGAAAATATTTAAGGTTTTATATATATATACATATATATGCTTTAAATATATTTTATATAACATTATAGAATATATAATTGTGTATACATGAGTATACATATATGTATTTAACAAAATTTAAAAAAGAGGCAATAAAATTGGAAGAGAGTAAGAGGACTACATGAGGCTTGGAAAGAAGGAAAAGGAAAGGTGAAATATTATAATTATATTTTCAAAATATAAAAAATAATTAAAATTTTATTTTAATGGGCAAATAATTATCTATATTTATTGGATAAAGTGTAATGTTGTGATATATGCATACTCTGTTAAATGACTAAATAATATTTAATTACATATTCATTGCCTCAATAAGCAACTCTTCTTTGCATACACATATCCATTAAATTTTGGTTTATTAAGCACTGTAAGAGATAGAACAAAAACTAACAACTATAACTAATAATAGAACAGTTATAATAATATACTAAAATAGACATATAGTTTACCTTCTTAATATTTCTGCTTTAATATTTGGAAGCCTCAGTTGACTGAAGGTACATGCAAGTATGAAAGGTAAAATTGAAGGTGAGGGGAACGTTGGGATTTTTGTTAAATGACCAGTTCATGTGTAATCTTGGTTATATTACAGAAAATTACATAGCTGCTGAAAGATTATTTCTGGGTATTCGGTTTCTAGAAGAGTTAAGTATCTGGGACAGTAGACTGGGTGAAGGTGTTTTGTCCACACCACTTCTGCCCACACTTGCACAGCACATTGAGGGCCCCAGAGAATGATAGAGTAATTGGGTAACAAGGGATGAAGAGCAAATTTCTGTTTTTATGTATCTCTTAACACTCAACTTCTACTGGACCCCCTACATATTCGGTGCACAGAATGTGGCACTTACAGAGGCCCCTGGAGTGTGCTTCCCTGTCCTTTTTATACCCTTTTGTCCTTAGGTCTCCAGCCATCCACTGCATTCTACAGTCGAATTGCTACTCCTCTAGTTTAGAAGTTCATATCTTAGAGAATCGTGCCTTGCATAATTATGTGAACCAACTTTCCTTATAATTGTCCTACAGAGTTACTTCTTTTGGAACAAAATATTTAGTGACTTATAAGATCTCCATGTGAGCCTCCTTGGTTGGCTGTCATGGTGCCTAGCTAAGCTGACATTTGAGTCAACTCTCACTCGTCTTTAATACTTAGTATAGTTTTCGTTCCTCATAAACGTTTACTCTGTTAAGTGCCAAACAAAATGAAGTGGCAGTGGTTCTCACACTTAGTAACACGACATCCAGAATTTTAAAAGCAGTGTTTCTTGAAGAGGGGGAAAAAAAAAAAATTCAGAAATATAATCTAAAAAAAAAAAAAACCTTTGAAAACTGCCCATTTTACCCAAGATGCCAGTCTCTTCTGGAGTTTTTATAAATGAGAGTATGTTTTCCAGTCAGCTTGAAATTCTGTTTAAAATGTAAAAATTTAATAGATAAAGGTCAATGAGTAATTTTTGAAACTGAAATGCCATTACTATCCATAAATATTTTAGAATTTGAAAGTACCTCCTAAAACGCACATCGTTTCTGTGTACTCAATGGGAGGACAGCTTTTAGAGCATGTGTGTCTTAATCCAATCAGCTGTGGCCCTTATAAATGGCGAGGAGATCAAAGCGACTCAGATGTCTCTGTCCTTGTAGAACATAATAACCACAGCTGATCTGCTGGATCAAAAGAATACCTCACTTTTGCACTTCTTCTTATAGAAATAGTCTCGGTTATGATTAGAGGCTTAGTACGACGATGTTCGTTATTAGCCTAGAGTTTTAAAAATTCATGTGACGATCCAAAGGATAATGTGCTGAAAATATTTAAGAAACAATTTTACAACAATAAGCCCATGCGTCCCCACTGTTATGTTATTTGTTAGCACTCATGTATTGGTGTTTGCCTTGGAAATTTATACTTCATTTATCCTCACTCATGCAGTGATATTTCTAACAGTTTTGACAAAAACATTTTGGGTTTACATGAAATGCTTCCTGCCACTTGAACCATACCTGAAGGATGTTAGTTTATCCTAGTGACAAATTCTTTAGGTGAGCACCATCCTCGGGACAGATTTGTAGATCGCAGTTGCATTAAACAATAGTGGACACATAGTTTTAAATGTGGGTTTTGTCCAGCTGGCTGAAGACTTGGCATCAGCTCCTAGTTAACTTACAGCTTATTAACTTCATGTCCTTCATAGTGATCTTAACTCCATCACATTCTCACTCACTCTAGCTCAGTACCATCTGAAAACTTCACATTCTGAGCTTTAAGGTTTGATAGAAATATAACAAGTTCGGGATATAAACTTGATCTTTGTACCTTGGTAATTAAATTCAACAGGAACCTTTCAAGCCATGCCATTGATAGGCATGGCTGAGCTATATTTTTAATACATATTTTTACACCTAAATGGCTGCATTTAAGTGTAAATGATCATATTTTAAAAAGACAATTCAGATGGTTATGATGTATCATAAGGTCATTTCCACATTCAAAATGATAGATAGGCTCATTTCCCTTAAAAGTAGCCTCAGGTCCATTGCAATCCCCTCACATCTCCCTGCTCCTTCTTTAGGAACCCTTGATCTGCTGTCTGCCATGGACATGCTCAATAAAATTGTGTCCCTAGCAATGAGCCCACCTGGGTGAATTGGATAGTTCTAAACCCACAGTCACACAGATGACAAATTCAGCAGATAAGAAATCATGAACATGGGAAGGGGCCTCCTATGGGAGAGAGGGAAGCTGAAAAAAGAAAGTCAAAGAAGAAAATTATTAAAATATGCAAACAGTTTAACAAATAGAAACTTTGAAAATTCTGTGGCCAATTATTTAAAATTCAATAAAAAAATCTAAGATATATTATGCTTTTATACTTTGGATTTTAACAAAAATGAACACTTAAGACAGCCAAATAATTTTTTTAAATGCCCAAACTAAAATTCAACAAAGGACTTTTTTCTGACAAACAGCCATGTATGTTACAGTGCTTTAAGTAAACAGACCAAGTAAAGCCAGAGCAGGAATGGACTGTAGAGCCTCCTGCCATTTCTGTCCCTTAACTAACTCTAACCTTTAGAACTAATGGCAGTCACAGTACCTTAAAACTTCTAGAAGAAAAGGAGGTTTTTTTTTTTTCTAGTTAACTACCTATGGTAAATAATCTGGGTTTATATCCAATGCAAAATAATCCACAAAATTTCTGTTTCTCAAGAATTTTTGTCTCCTAGACTATTTCAAATGTTTTCCTTTATAAAATATATATAAACATAATATATATATGTATGTATATATATATTACTTACCACACACACATATATGAAAGTTGAGACAGAGAGCTTTAAAATGAAAAAGAAATTAATCATGTCTTTTTAAAATGAAAAAGAAATTCATCGTGTCTTCTGACCTAGAAATCCCATTCTCACTCTCTGGAAGTATTGACTTCAAGTTTTTTCTAGAGAAAGCCTATCCTTGCTCATATTTTTTTTCTTTTGAATTCTGGCATGCATTCTATACTGTATGGCTCTGCTTCTGAGGAAAATAAAATCAAATATATTGATGTATTATTTACAAATTATATATATATATATGTGTGTATATATTAAATTAGGATTTCAATTTATAATGACTGAAAGAAATCTTTTAATCATGAGTCTCTTTTTTTATTTATTTATTAGATATTTTCTTTATTTACATGTAAATTTTCCCTTTCCCAGGTTCCTCTCCAAAAAACAAACAAACAAACAAAAACAAGAACAAACCCCTTTTGCCTCCCCCCTCCCCATGCCTGCCACCCCACCCTCTCCCACTTATTAGCCCTAGCATTCCCCTACACTGGGGCACAAAACCTTCACAAGGCCGAGGTCCTCTCCTCCTATTGATGATCAAATTTTCAATCCTCTACTATACACATGCTGCCAGAACATTCAGTCCCACCCTGTATAGTCCTTGATTGGTGGTTGGGTCTCTTTTTTATTATCTGCAATTTAAAATATATATATACTTACTCTAACAGAATAGCAATCTTACCATTTATTTGAGGAACTTCAAGTATAAAAATGGTAAGTCCCGCTGCTGTAAACACATCTGTGGTAATTACTAGTACTTCACTCCAAATATCCCTGGCTTGTCTCTTTGAACAAATGGTTAGCTAGTCCTGGCCAATCAATTACAAACAAAAAATGATGTGTGTGCTTTGTGACCCATGACTTTAAGAACGTTCTTCTCTAGCCACTGGAACAATCAGTGTTCTGGATATGACGGTGCCTTCAGCCAGCATCCCAAAAAGAAGATCTTTGATGAAGAGCCAATGACCAAGGCACAACAGATCTGCAGGCTTAGTTTGGTAAGCCCCAAGAGGCTACCCAGTTGCTCTACCAGCACACCCTGGCTGTCCTAATTCATTTCACATCTTTCTAGTTCTAGAGCACCATTTCCTGGTTTATTCCAGTTTGATCATTTTACAGTTTTCCATCAATTCTCTGGCTACAGAAAGTATGTAAATTACAATCTTTTCTTTTTGGCTTTTGACATGAATTCTTAATGAGTTCAAAGTCATGGTCCCTGGGCCTCTGCCTCCTAGGTGCAGGGTTACATACATTGGCTTCTACATGGGGCTTAATGGCAGTTGTTTCTCATGATTTTAGGTTTAGCCACCAAAAATGACTAAAAGTTTAAATGAGCTCGATGAACAAATCATTGTTGGAGGGTCCTGTATTTTGTTATTTTGGAAGGTGTCGATATTTAAAGACTCTGATGTGAGGTATGGCCTAGCACTTAGAGTAGTAGACAGAGAAGAAGTCACACCACACTCTTTACCCACTAATTATATGACAATGACTCCATGTGGAAATGACTCTTACAAAGTTGACATGTGCCTTAGTTAGGGTTCCTGTTGCTGTGAAGAGACATCATGATCACAGCAACTCTTATAACAGAAATCATTTGATTGGGGCTGGCTTCCAGGTCAGAGATTTAGTCTATTGTCATCGTGGTAGGAAGCATGGTAACATGTAAATCAGCAGGGCACTGGAAAATTAGCTGGCAGTTCTACATCTGGATTGGCAGGCAGCAGAAACAAAGAGACGCACTGGGTCTGGCTTAGACTTCTGAAAGCACAAATCCCACCCCCAGTGACACCCTTCCTTCAATAAGACCACACCTCCTAATTGTGCTACTCCCTATGAGCCTGTGGAGTCCAGTCTTATTCGTACCTCCATAACATGTCAACATAAGATATTTGCCTTCTTGCCGGCCTGTCCTCTTGTAAATGGCAGGAATGAATGTGAGGTCCCCTCAGTCTCTGATGTGGAGAGCAAGACTGTTTTAGCCATTGGAAAGTAGTCCCAATGAAAGAAATAAAAGAGAACAGGGTCCACAGAGTATACTTGAGTAATCTTGGTGCTACTTTCTCTCTAAACTATGAGTTCCAGGGAATTTGTTCACCAAACATAGAAGGCTTGAGAAAAGCACTTCAATTTATTCTCTCTTTCAAAAATATGATCAAAATAGGTTCATGCCTTTGTGAAGACAAAAAAATTTGCATCTCCCAAAAAATTTTTAGTTGAAAACTATAAAGCCAACGTTGGCATCTTTAATTACTTAGCTTTATTAGCAATCACACAGAGGTCTATACTGGTTCCTCTCTATATATATTGTATATAGGTACTAGCTTAGTATTTTTATGAGACTCCTAACTGCGAGAATAAGAGAGTCTCTGACTCTTTTGCCAACTCTTGGGTCTCTTTTCCTCCTGTTAGGTTGTTGGGTCCAACTTCAATATAATAACTCTTGTTTTATTTTGTAATGTTTGATTGTTATCCCTTAGAAACTTGTTCTAATGAGAGACATAACGGGAGTGGATGGATCTGAAAGGAAAGAAGATAGGAAGGAACTGGAAGGAATAGAAAAAGGGAAACTATAATCAAGATATATTGTACGACCAAAGAATATGTTTGCAATATAAAAAAATTGCTTTCGCATACAAAGTCAGTCATCAACCTTGACTGCAGGTCTTGAAAAGCACATTGGCATCAGCTTCTGTGTCTCATGTATAGACACCTTGTGCTGGTGGTTTTCAGGGAACCTGACAAACCAGAACCAGTTGGAAGGAGAAGGAAGCAAAATTCAAAAAGAATCACCCCATGAGGCGGGGGCGGAAAAATCACTCCAGACACCCGGTCACAGTGTGCAGGCTACCCTGTCTCTGAGGAATACTTTGGGTGATTTCTATGGACTATAGCTAGAGAAAGTAAGAACCAAAGACAGACCTGCATGTATCTCCATTTTTGTAAATAATTGATAATAAGGCCAGGGAATGATGTAGAAATCTGGGCTGATGAACTTAATGGTTTAATGATTATAAAAAGATTGTATGTTGGATCTCACTGATTCACAGAATTAAAGCCAAGCTTGGTGTGTATCTCATTCACATATAATCTTAGTACAAACTATAGGGGTTAGGCTTCATTATTAGCAACACACACACACACACACACACACACACACACACACACACACACA
>JADRCD010144856.1:0-13595 GCA_019843815.1 Montemys delectorum
TCTGTCTGTCTGTCTGTCTGTCTGTCTGTCTGTCTGCCTGTCTGTCTTTCTGCCTTTCTGCCTTTCTGCCTGCCTACTTGTCAGTGCTGGGGATTGAAGCCCAAGTCTTCTCTAGTTCAGAGTTTTAAATGGGGTCTGGGGTTCTGAACTAGTGTCTTTATGCGTGTGAAGCAAGCATTTTATCAGCTGAGCCATCTCTCTAGCCTCCTGAGCTCACCTGTCTGTCTGGGCCATCACTGGGATTACTTTCTAGATCATTTCCTGGTCATGCTCATCCAATGTCAACGTGGTGACTACATCAGTAGCGTACTTGCCATTGGGACTTTACACTTCCCTTCTAAGTGGCACGGAAAAGAAGCTGGGGCCATCACACCAGCAGGGGATTTGCCATTAATGTAGTGATGATTAATCTGAATCATCATTTACCATATACCAAGAATCATTTCAAAAGCCAAACGTGGCTGCTTATCCTTCATCTTACAGTGAGTTAAGATAATCATTTTATATGTTTAGTTGAGACTAAGGCATAGCTAGATTGCCTTGCCCAAGTTCATACAAATAGTGAGATGTAAAGGTGAGTTTCAAAAGAAGGTGCCACAGTCCCAAGCCTATGCTTCCAGTCCTCTATGCTTTCCTCCTCTTCTCGATGATGAATGGCAGCCTGGCCACTCTATTATGAGTGATACTCTGACCACTAACATGAATGACAGCTTGGATGGTAAATAGATACCTTCTCTTGATACTAGTTCCTTCTCTCACACCTTCCCTTTCCTGAAAAATTCCCCAGATTTCACATACAATGGTTATACTTGCCCTCTGCAATTTCTCATGATTCCTTCCTACAAAATGACCTCACGAAAATCACTCCATCAAGTTCCATCTGTGTTGATATAGTAGATGAGAAATTCTCATTTTGTATCTTCCTTGCTGAGCCCAGAGGCAGCAATTCCTAAAACCTTCCCATTGGTTGCCAGGGTATATCACATCCTCTTCCATCACAGGCCATTCTTCCATCTCAGAGCCAGCATGTCCTAGCCTGGCATCTCGATATGGGTATATCTCAGGATTTTGGTCTAATAATGTTTCTCTTGTCTGTCTACAGTCTGGTGACATCATTCAGTTTTATGGTTTTCAGTATCTATGCCTTCTGTGTTTATATCACCAACCTGTGTTTCTCCCCTAACTCTAGATGTTAACATCACCCAGCAACCAAATTTCACATGTGTGAAAATGAGCTCCCAGTTAAGCCCACTAAGTCCCAGCAACAGTCTTCCATGGCTTGTCCACGTGGCTTCTCACCACATCTATCACGGCTCCCTCATCCTAGCTCCTGCCACCTCCTGCCTGGATGATTATAATAGTTTCCTAATTGTTTTCATGTTTCCACCCTTGTCTAGAAGAATCAGATCATGTCACTGCTCTGCTCAAAACAATTGGATGGTTTCTCCACGTGAGGAAAGGGAGCTGATTCTGGTTTCCAAAGATGGCTACTATGGCACTGTCTAGCATACACACACTTCTCACAAATGTGCTTTAAAATAAAAGTGAAGTTTGCATTCTCTCTCTTGATCCAGACAGGCTTGGGGAATGGCAAGAAGATTAAAGTAACTTTCAAGGAGGAATCGTGCACACCAAGGTAGTAAGACCACTTATCTGGTTCTCTGAAGATTCTTGTACGGATCCTTGAGTTTTCATCCAAAGACTCCAAACACCTCAATGTGCCATGCTGTGAGGAAGCTTGGATCCCGGGCAGAGGCTGTTTGCTGATGTCCCCTCTGAGAAGCACAGCTGAGGTCCTAGGTAGCTGGAAATACCTGCCGGCCTAGGACAGGGGATGCCTTATAGCCTTGGATCTTCATCTGTTAACCACCAGTCTTGGGGTCTCCAGTGGAAAAATTCCATGCTGTGGAAACAGTACGGAAAGCATGTAAGACATCTCCCAGGATGACCACCATACAACCCATGAGTGTGAGAAAATGATGATGGTTACTATATGAAAATGGGAACAGGACCACAATGACACATGCCTCCCTTGGGCCCCGCCCTCTATCTTCAGGTACAGTTATACTAATGATAACAGCCAGTATACTTTGTCACCATTTGACACTCATAACATCAGGAAAAGTATTTACCTCCTCCTAATTCTCCATACAAATGTCAAGATTCGATTTACTACTTGGCTCTCCTAAGGAAGCGAAGACTGCTTGGTTACCATTGCCTTTAAATATCTCCACATAAAACCCAGGAAATAAACACTCAGTCATGAAAACCAAAAGGTTTATAGCAAGAGAATTTTAACCTTGAAAACCACCCAACCTCAGAATCTCGAGTTTATGTAGGAGTTTGAAAGTAATTTGCCAAGTGGGCAAAATACTCACGCAGCCCCCGGGGAATACCACCAGCGCTGCTATGAATCGAGAGATGGGATGTCACATTCCTGAGTCTACGATACCGCCCATGTGCCTAGGACTTTGAAAAAACACCACAGGCTTCATTTATCAACTTAAAATTTATGTCCTGACTGCCTACTGGGTTCTTAGAGTTGCTTTTGACACGGAGAATTCTGCAAGAAATGAAAGAAAACCTGCGCCTAAAACAACTTATATTCTTCTCAAATAGAGTGGTCTGGCTGCCAGCGTTCCCACTGACTGGAGCTTCAGGGAGCATGTGTAAGAGATGGTAGTATTTGGCACTCGCTCTTTGTCCCTGACCACACTGGATGCAAGATACTGAGCTACAAGAACCCATGTACCCTTGCTCAGTTTGATGATGATGATGATGATGATGATGATGATGATGATGATGATGAAGGTTTGTTTTTTTCTGTAATCTTTATTTCCAACTAGAAATCAACTAAATATTTATACATATTTATAGAAATTAAGTGATAACCTTAGCAGACCAAGATCTATAAAATGCTATGGTTTGCTTTGTAAATTTTAATTGATAAATTTCTTCTTTTTCTGGAACTTCTTACCTTCTGCATTTGCTGCTTTTTCAGCCATGATTTCCAATGATTTGTTCTTAAATCCATTGCTGTGTGTGTGTGTGTGTGTGTGTGTGTGTGTGTGTGTGTGTGTGTGTTATACATACACATTGCTGTGAGTATGGTACCACTCTGGGTACCAATATGTCTTAGTCAGGGTTCTCTAGAGTCATAGAACTTATGGTAGTCTCTATGTAGTAAAGGGATTTATTGATGACTTACAGTTTATAGTCCAACTCCCAACAATCAACTCCCAACAACAGTCATGGCAGCAGCTGTGAATGGAAGTCAAAGGATCCAGCAATTGCTCAGTCCCACAAGGCAAGCAGGCGAAGCAGAGAGCGCCTTCCTTCTTCCAACGTCCTTATATAGGTCTCCAGCAAAAAGTGTGGCCCAGGTTAAAGGTGTGTGCCACCACACCTTTAACCCCAGATGACCTTAAACTCATAGAGCTTTCTATGTTAATCCTATGGGATTCGTAGCCACTATTCCTCAAGGTCTCCATGCCAAAATTCAGGTCAAAAACTTGTATCTCTCAGCCTCCAGATTAGGGCCACAGGTGAGCCTTCTAATTCTGGATTGTAGTTCATTTCAGACGTAGTCAAGTTGACAACCAAGAATAGCCACTACAGTGTGTCAAGTACACATGGATGCATGTGGGAATGTTTGTACCTGTGGTGGCCAGGTCCAGGCTGGGCTCTTCCACAGTCACTCTTCAGCTTGTCTTTTGAGGTGGGTCTTTCAACTGTACCTGGCACTCATTGGTTCAGCTAGGCTTTTTGGCCAATGAACCCCTAGGATCTGCCCATTTTTCCCCCGGTCAGAGCTGGGATTACAGACATGCATGGTTACACCCAGCTTTCGAGTGGTTCCTGGGACCCGAATGCAGGTCCTCAAGTTTGCCAGCAGACAGTTCACTGACTGAGGCATCTCCCCAATGCCTTTTACTACTGTGAGAAGAGACAGATGTATAGCTGTAATTTATTAAGTCTATGTATTAATCCTGCAGGTTCTGGGAATATGAAAGTCAATGTTGGTCACGTGCCTCCTGTACAACTTTGCTATTCTTGTCACTTTAATTACACCATCACCTTTTATATTTGTGAAATGAAGTGTCATTTGCTTTATTTATAGATGAAGAAACATATCTCAAAGGTACCTCATGATTCCAGTGGTAAAAAACATCCTAAGAGAGGGTGGAGCCATGAGTACCTGCCTTCCCCTTGTATGGAGATTCCTCTCCAAAGTGGGCCCATAGACTTTCAGTAGCTAGTTCATTCCAGATAAACTGGCTGCTTTCCAAAGGATCTCTTCCTTATCTTGTGAGGGCCTCGCACAACCCCCTGATCTAACTTGTGGAGCAAGAGAATTGAAGGTCTAGAAAAGGCAGGAGGTTGGGGGTGGAGCAGAGGCGAGGTTGCCAATTTAGCCAAAGAAATCCAAGGTGCTCATTTAAACTAGAATTTCAGATAAAAAAGGTTGTTGTTGCTGCTGTTACAGCGTGAGAATGTCCCAGATGTTGCATGAGACATAGTAAATTTTGTTGTTTGGACTTAAAATTAATGTGACTGTCAGAGAAGGGACCCACAGTCTCCCCTTCCCCACTCCCTTCCTGCAGTGACTCAGGTCTCCTTCTTAGCTTGGTTCCGTGTCCAGCCCTTCCCACTGCAGAATTTTTCCAATTACTAGACTTACCCTGTTTGCTCCACTTTCACAGATGTTGCTTCCTGAGCCCAAAGAAAAAGTTACCCGGCGCCCTCAGCCCTGGACTTCTTGGCTGGCCTTCAAACTAACTGCACCTGCTTGCTTCTTTCTCTGCTGGTGTCCTGGTGATGGTGAAAGGAAGGAAGGTGACACTTTCAGCACCCTCAGGAGAAACCAGACCCCGAATGATAGCCAAGTCCTTTGGCATTTACTTCCTGCTCTTTCTGTACCTCCTCCATGCTGCCTCTAGCTCAGCTATAACTCAGATGGTTTTAGAAGTGTCCCTAAGGAGGTACCAGACGACTCCCAGCTCCACAGCCTGCAGGAGCTGTCCAAAATGGGGGAGGGGCGGCAAATCCCGACTCTGCCTTGTAGCTGCTGCTCTGAACAAGATCGAGAAAAATTCCTCATTTTGATTGCCTACCACGTCAGCAGATTGGGTCCATAGTCGCTTGGCTCCTTAGGCTTGGGCAGGACATCATGATAGGAAAGGAAATTCTTCATCTTATTTATAGTGAACAAGAAGTAGAGAGGAAGGGCCTGAGAGCCAGGCATAACTGGTGATGCACTTTTTCATTGGACTCCACTGCCTAAAGTTTCCAGAACTTCCTACCAACTGGACACCGAGTGTTAAACTTATGAGAATGTGGGGGAAACTGCTCCGTAGGAAGTCCTTCACACAGTTTGACTGTTAGTCACATTATGCTTGTGGTGAATATATGCATGGTTATTTTGACCAATTTTTATACATTTAAAATCAATTTAATTTAACACTATAAAATGTACGGTTTTTTTTTTTAAAAAAAAAATAGGGGTTATTTTTATTTAATTTAAAATATTTTCTTTCTCTCTGTGTATGTTTTGCACTGTATCATGTGTGTGCAGTGCCCATAGAGGCCAGAGGAGGGTGTTAGATTCCCAGAACTGGAGTTACAGATGGTTGTAAGCCCCCATTTGGGTACTAGGAATTAAACCCAGGTCCTCAGAAAGAACAACACTGACCCATTTTTCCAATCCCTAAAATATATGGTTTTATGATAACACTATGTTTTGCTACATTTTAAGGAAAGCTGGTTGTGGTGACTCAACTCTTCAATCCAAGCATCTGAGAGGCTGAGGCAGGAGGATTGATATGAGTTTGAGGCCATATCTTCAACCTGGGATACTTAGTAAGGTCCAGCCTAATCTAGCTGTTTTGAAACCTATGTCAAAAAATAAATAAATAAATAAAGAAGAGTCTATTGGTAAATAACTATGAACGTATTTTTGAACCTATTTCAAAGTTTTAAAAATATATATATATATATATATATATATATATATATATATATATAATAAACAGCCACAGTCTGAGAAACTGTGTAGCATTGAATATCTCTTCATTTTTGCCAATGTGTGAGTAGTAACCAAAACCATGGGCCAGTGAACAGAAGTTAGAGCTTTATGCCCCTAGTGAAGTCTCCGAAGTAAGTACAAGGCCAGCAGGGCCCAGGTGGGATTCCCAGCCTGTTCCTGTTGATGGCCCTGCCTGGCCCCAGAGAACAGGAGCTCCGCCCTGCCCCATTCTCCACCCAGTGTTGGCTCTTTTACATGAAAAATTATCCTGTGGACTAATTTCAGAAGTATGTTTTCCTTCGAGCATGCAACATTCCCTTTGAGAATTGTGTTCACAGATAATGACTAGAAGCAAAAATTTTTGGTCTCTGCTTGCTGAGGTCACCTAGTACCAGGAACAAGCCTGAGGCATAGCAGGTGACTGGTAAATAATCCAACCATATGTGCTGGTTTCCCCAGGGCAGTCCCATATGCACTCATTGCCATGGGAGTGAGATACCAGCATGCCCTCCTTAAGATGCTGAGAGTATGACAATATCCCATAAGAGTGCTAGTGAACATAATCCCATAATCCTTTCTGTTGCTACACATTTGTGAAAGAATAGTTTTTGAAGAATGGAGTAATAGATTTTGGTCCAGTGGGGATTTTGTTTCTTTGTTTGTTTAGGGTTTTTTTGTAATATCTTTTTGATATATTTATATTTTTAAAATTTGTGTAGTGAACATGTGGATTTGTGAATGGGGAAAGTGGTTTTTTTTTTTCTTTTTGAGATTAAAAACCAACATTTGGCTCTTGCCTAAATCAGTTTCAAGTATTTTGAATAGTCAAGTGGATGAAATTACTTGGTTTCTGAGCAGCAATCTGCTGCTTTATTAGGACCTTTATGAGCACTCTGCTTCTATGCTGACCTGTGAGAACTCACTTCTTTCTACCACCATCAAAGGTGGTATTCATAAAAACTGAACCAGATCAGCTGTTCACATGTCTCACTCAAACCCAGCCTTTTCTCCATTTCAGAGGCAAACCTTTATTAAAGCTACAAATGTAATATTGTAGAAGTATACTTCAAATTCTGGGGGGAATTAGGTAGGGAAAAAGAAGCTGCTGAAAGAGAGAGTGAGAGCTACAGTCCTTGGTGTGCTTGGGGGGCTAGTGACACTCCTCTGAGCTCCATACTCTCAATGCAGTGTCCTGACTATCATCCTCTGACCTCCTAACTTGTATCCTTTGATCCTCCAACTCACAGGCCTGGAGTTATGTCTTTTGGGCCACTGCTGGGCTCAGACCTTAGCACCCTGCCAGTGGTTCCCTCCAAGGCTTCGTCTTCACCATGGTTTCCACTTCTAACTACTGGCTCATTCTTCCATCAATAAATTTCCACCCTACCAGGCATCACTGGGGACCACCACATGCTCTGTCTTCATAGAGCTTTCCTGGAGGTGGCTGTCATCACTAAAATGTAAGTGAAGGAATGACATCCAAGCACCTACTGTGTGCAAGTGTCCACCAGGGATGCATTTCAGTCCTTTGACATCATCAGAGTTAATTGGAGGAAATGTGGAGCAGTATTGACTCAGAGAGGGAGTCAGAGTGGACCCCACCTGGGCAGAGAACATGTGTATGGGACCCATTTGCTGCTTTCATCACTTGCCTCCATGGGACGGAGCCACATCTGGATCCCATTACCATTATGAAAGGTACAGGCTTCATGCTTGCTCCAAAGCCCAGCTCTGATTTCACAACCAGCTTGGAGAAGCAGGAGGCAAGTAAATACTTCCTGTTCCATTTGTAATCAGCATGCACTTGACATCAATAAACTGGGGTAATTACATTATCATTATCATTACCGTCCTTATTACTGGGCACAATCTAGGAGACATTAGTAGATGCTTCTACAGAGGACTCCTGGGACATGTGGGACTCAGACTGGAGCAGACAGGGTAGCAGGGGGCTGCCATTTGTCTCCTCCCTTAGCCAAGGTGGATGAGGGCTTTGAAAATGTCCACCAAAAGGCTGTTGTGAGCAGACTGGTAGAAAAGCGACAGATGTCCCATCCTTTCTTCTACACAAAAGTGACAAGAGTGTTGAGCCTTCAGCACTTTCATGGAAACCCCAGATATTAAAGCAAGACAGTGCCTTCCAGTCATCAGGTCCAAAGCAGACCAGTTAGTCTTAGTATCTCTCTAACTCTTTCATCTTTAGTCCCCACTTCTCTCTTCCTCCCCACATCCCCCTGATGGGTCCCTGGGGACTGACCAGCTCACTAGGCCGTAGAAGACTCAAACTTGAACTTGAGTTCCAGCTTCTCTGCTGTCCCCCACCCTTCCTGCTGAAAGAGTTCCCCTAAAGGATGGTTTCCTGGCCAGCATTCTCTCTCAATGACTCAAGACTTTTCACTTCTGCACACCCCCCCCCCCCCCCGCCCCCAGGCCTTCTATCTGTAACCCATTCTCTACTGCATTATAAATACTGGAGAGAGATGCTCATCACCTGGCCTGAAGATAGAACAAATAACTGAACTTTAAAGCAGGTCTATCTGCTGGATACCCACTAGATAATGTGGGACGTTAGACCTTGACACGGATTTTAGTAGAGGGTGAGGGAAAGGTGCCACTTGTCTTGCCCTTTAACCAAGCAGACAGGAGAACTTTCTGAATGCCGTATGTTGAGGATATTCACTCTATTATTTCTTAGCTAGTTGTCTTAAGATGAAGCTTAAGGGATGGTAGGAGTGGGAGATGTGACCAAGAAAGGCACAGATGATTTTAGTATACTATTAGTTTTTTTCTGATAAGATTGTGTTTCCAATATAATAACAGAATCTAATAGTATTGAGTTTTCTATTGATATTGTATTCTCTATTAGTGCCTCCAAATGTCAAACCCCATGATCCTGTGTTTTCAGATTCTTGGCTTCTGCATTGGCTAAGCCATGTGTTTAATGAAGTTGCTTGCTAACTCTACACTCATAAACATATCCACACTAGCACCTCTATACTCCCTCTATGACCTATATTAGGTTTCTTTCATCTTCATGGCTACTATCTATTTCACCAAGACACAATATGACACTCAACACAACAATACCATACAAATAAGTCCACCTCAGTCCCACACACTCACAGTGCTCTTCAGTGTGAGAACAGCTGGAAACCAATGGACCATAAGACCACAAGAGGATGCATCCCTAACCTTTTGTTTCTTTGGTCACTTGAGATTTGTAAATTATTTTTATTGTGATTAAAAACAAACAAACAAACTGGTGTGAAGCTGATATTTTTCCCCGAGGCCACCTGGATCACCTCTGGTATGTGTGCTAAAAGAGATGAAAGATGTGAGCCTTATCAGTGCTCTGTGATGATAGGTGACTGGGGGCAGGGTGGGGTGGGGAGGAGTGGCTCCTTACAAAGCAGCTTTTCAAGTGCAAAAAGACAGCAGGACACAGGACAGCAGGACAGCAGGACAGCAGGACAGCCAACTGCTCCAGAAGAACCACAACCAAAAGGTCATGTCCAGCTCCAAGTGTGGATCCTTGGGCCAATTTCATTGACATTTCTGAAACAGCTTTCTGATTTCTTTCACTGCCTTCATGGCTTGTTGAAAATAATAGCCACTAGCTCAGTCAGCAAAGTGCTTGGCTGGCAAGCAACAGGACCTGAGTTCCATCCCTACAACCCCCGTAATCAATGCCAGGCATAGAGGCATATGCTTTAAATGCCAGGTCTGGTTGGCAGAGGCAGAGGGTCTCAGAGGCTCCAATGGCCAGCTGACCTCACTAAATTGGCAAGTTCCAGGCAAGAAAGAAACCCTGTCCCAAAGGAGGTGGGTTGTATTTCTGAGAGTGACATTCAAGGTTGTCTTCTGGGTGCATGCATGCAAGTGCATACACATGAGCATACACAAACACCTCTGTATATACATGAGTGCACACACATGCAATGATGATGATGATGATGATGATGATGATGATGGTGATGAGTTTGACGATTATGTTACTACTAATAATAGCTCTTCCTGGAGCAACAGTGAAACTACCATGACTTCCCAGATGTCAACATCATACTGGAGCTCTCCTTTCTCTAAGTTGAGACAGAAACAAACGAACAAACAAACAAACAAAAAAAAGAAAGAAAGAAAGAAAGAAAGAAAAAAGGAAGAAAGAAAGAGAGAAAGAAAGAAAAGGAAAGAAAGAAAACCATGTTAAACTGTTTATTCAACTCAAATAATCTTGGCTTCAGGGCCTGCCAAGCTTTTGCAGTGCTAGAGCAAGGGGGTATTAAATCATGAAAGAAAAAAGCAGGAAGTGATTGGTAAGATGGAACAGGCCTGGGACACAAAGGGCTCACAAGGCCAGGGAATCTCCTGCCTCATAAGACCCACTTTGTGAAACCTGAGCATCTGCTCCAACACCTGGAGTCAGGATGCACAGCAGAGGGAAAGAAAAAAAAAAAATCCGGCAAGCCATTTCCGGTTTCCTCCCGGAAGTCTCACCACTTAGCAGCCAGGCGCAAGACTGGACAGGTGTAAACATGGCTTCCTTCATAGAGTGTCCTGCATTCCAGTCCTCACTCCTGGGGTTTGGGAAGGGACCCCAGGAATATTCTCGGTGAGCCTCTGCTTTAGGCTGCATACTTTGTTTTGGAATACTCCAGGCACAAATATTACAAAGATCCTGTTAGTCTTCTGTTTCATGGTTGGATCTCTCTAAAACACCTTCCTCAAGAAAGAAGGCCTATGATATCTATAGTACATATATCATATAAATACATGCATGTATTCACAAATGTGGCTTACATTTGTTGTACAAGTTCCTCTGTTCATCGTCTCATGATGTCCTTCCACCCCCTGGCAACCAGGTAAGTTATCCTCATCGCCCTGAGACTGAGGGATTAAAGATTGATTGAACTCACAATGACATGGGACTCTGGTCTCCCTATTCATTGGGTCCACTAACCTTTTGTTAGTACATTCCTGGGAAGAATGTGAGTCCCTAAATTGAAGACTGGTTTGGGAGATAGCAGAGGTTTAAGAACAAGCCTGCCATCCCTGGGGTTCCTAGGGTAAAGAGACTCAGGAGATGCTGGTCAGGGACAACACCTGCCACATGGCTCCTGGGCTTTGGTCTGGAGCTGTGACAGAGAAGGGGAAGCTCCCTGAGGAGAGGGAGGGCAGGCAGGCAGGCTGCATCTTTCCATATTGGAGGATTTGTTTCTAGAGTCTAGAGCTCCATTCTGAATGTCACTATTCTGATTCTTAGCAATGGAAGCTAAAACGAATCTTAGTATTTCCATCAAGGAGAGAGGGCAGTGTTGAAGCTATCAAATCTGGGTCTGTGGATTTTTCATATGTCTCTGTGCTTATTAACTGTGTGGCCTTGGACAAACCATTCAGCCTCTCTGTGCTTCAGATTAGGATGAGAATGGTAAGGATCTTCCACATAGGGTTTTTGAAAGGCTTGATGGAATGAATCAAGTCTTCCCTTCCCTCTCTATGCAGAAGCCATTAGATCAATGCCTAGTGCAAGATAGATAATGCATTTCACGGGCGAGGAAGTTGAAGATTTACTATGTCGTGTGGATAAAGAAGTTGAAGGTGAGATTTTGAAGTTACTTCTTGAGGTTCTTCCTGGCTTTAGACAAACCTTGATGACATCAGAAACCAGGTCTAGTAGATAAAAGCTAGCATCCTTCTATGTTGTTAAGCCATTGTGAAACAAGTAGAAGGTTACAGTACAGACATGGTGAGCATAAGGGACAAGGAAAAGAACATTTGTGGTGCAGACATGAGAATCCACACAACAGTTAAAAGACATTCAAGAGCCAAGAGAGGAAGTGTGGTGGATTTTAATAAAGAAGATAGTCAACTGTCTTGCCAAATATGGTTATGGGGGAAGAGAATAGAGGCGGTAAAGGGGATAATGTTGACAAAAAAAGAAGAAGAAAAAAAAGAAAAAGGTAAACAGAAAATCAGCACAGAGGGAACTTGGAAGAGAGAGAAGGGTCTGTGGTTTGGAGCTCTGGTAGAGGATTAGTCCTAGGTACCAAAGGGTGTTACCTCCTTAGAGGAAAAAGAGAAGGGGGCAGTAGAAGGATCTGACTTCTGGGTGGGAGTGAAGAGACCCTAATTGATGGTCCAAGTCATCTACTAAGAAAAAGAGGCAGAAGTTGGTAGTCACAACATAGTTAACAGCAGAGGGCTTTCAGAATCTGCTCTGAGTAGGAGATGGGTGGGGAAGGGTGAGGGAGAGAGAGGGGGGAGGGGGAGGCGGAGGGGAGGGAGTTACCTTAGTGGAGAAGCACTGCAGTGCAGAGTGGGTGGCTCACACAGCTGACACAGTGAAGAGAGACTCACCCATGTCCGTGGTCTGGCATCAATCGGTCTTGGGAATGGGGATCTGGGCTGGCTAAGAAATTTAAAGATTCATGAAGACTTGGAGAAAGAGGAGGGACAGAAATTGGAGTTAGGACGAGGGTGGGAAAAAACCAGTCAGAAGAAACTCAGAGGTGTGGGTGCTGGAAGAAGTGAGAGCTGCAGGCTTTCAGGAGGTGGGGATAGCATGGCCAGACTCATAGGCACTGGGGTTTGTGAACTTGGAGATAAAACTGTTCTGGGAAATGTCAAGATCTCTAGTGTGGCTTTGAACTTGGGAGGGTAGAAAGGGTTATCAAATGAGGTCAACAAGAATCTAGGCACAGACCTATTTTCTGTTTTCTTTTTCTTTTAATAGCAGAGAAATTGGCCCTAGTGGCTCTTGCCCCACATACATCCCTATAATGGCATGCCATCAGATGCTAGGTTGATTTAGCATCTATAGTGTGATTCTCTTGGATCCAGTCTGGCCTAGGCTTCATTCTGTCTAGTGAAGGTTCTGTCTATACAGCCCAGATTCCCGAGGAAGCTTCTTAATTCCAATCTTGAAAAGCCTAGGGGTGTGTATCTCTTGATAATGGCCTGCACTGTGAACTTTTTAAACTCATTAAGATTTTCAGCACAAACCACTCCTTTAAATGATGTCACACAAAGTTACTGTCTATTCAATAATACAATGTATTCTTTCGAATACCCTGAATTAGCCTCTCTCAAGAGTCAAAAGAAAGTCATTAACATTACCATCGAGGGTGCTCACATGATTTAGAGATTGAGATACCCTCAGGGGTCATTTTTGCAGATTTTGCAGATCAATATGTTCTTGCCTGTTCATGTGCAGCCTCGTCTCTATGTCCTCTGTGGGTGTGTTTGATTAGAGTGATGACAGTGGCTGTTGAATTAGCACTGTAGCTTCTAAGGTATTTTCTCATAGTTCATCTCAGTCCAGTCCTGTTTGTAATCATGAGTTAGGAAAATGTCATTGCCACAGTACAGATGAGAGGTTACATGTCTTGCCTGAAGACATATTCATGACTTCAGGCTTTGTCCTTTCTCCATGTCCCAAATACTAAGTCCTAGGGCTGGAGCGTGGTCTTCTTCTTCTTCTCCTTCTCCTTCTTCTTTTCTTCTCCTTCTCCTTCTCCTTCTCCTCCTCCTCCTCCTCCTCCTCCTCCTCCTCCTCCTCCTCCTCCTCCTCCTCCTC
>JADRCD010144856.1:13695-28990 GCA_019843815.1 Montemys delectorum
CCTTCTCTTCCTTCTCCTTCTTCTTTTCTTTCTCCTCTTCTTCCTCTTCCTGTTCCTTCTCCTTTTCTGGTTCTAGGTTCAGATTTCTACCCTAACATTTCCTTTAAATATTGTCTGGGTACCTTTATCAAAGCAAGCAGGTTAGCTATTCTTACCCTGAAAGAATGCCATGGGAACTCAGTATGGTAGTCTATGAGTTCTTGGTCCATGAGAGTCACAGTCTCAAATCCACTCCCACTTTTCTGAATTCTTACTCCTTTCCCTGAGCTGTAATAGACACAATGATGCTCATCATTTATAACTATAGTTTAGAAAAGTCTGTTCTTATATAATTTCAAGCTTTAGTTACCAGCATATGTTCTGTACATTTATGTCACTGAACCCATCAACAACAGCAGTGGGTACAATGGGTTCAAGTATGTGCATGTGGAATGCTTGCCAAGAAAGATCACATCCTGGGTTATTAAATGTTTCAATAAGTTTAAAATAACTAAAACCCTATAAAATTTATCCTCCAATCAAAATTAAATTAAGGAGAAATAGCATATAACTAGAAAATCCAAAAGAGCATTTGGAAATTAAATAATATATGTCAAGGTTGTTCATGGGTCCAGAAATAAAAGCAAGTTAAAAAGGAAGTCAAAGTTTGAACCAAATGGAAACAAAAACACAGCGTGGCAGGATTGTGAATGGCAGCTCAATCATTACTTAACTAATTTTATGTGAACTATTATGCATACATTAAAAGAAACTACTGAGATGAATAATCTTAGTTTCCATACTAAAGCAATAGAAGAAAAGAAAAAATTAACAACAATAAATGTAAAAGCAAAAAATAAATCATGACGTAGAAAAGAGAAAAAGTAGATAGACAATCAATGAAACAAAAGTTGGTTGGTGAACTCTATAAAATTAATGAGTATCCAGCAAGATTGAGCTGTAAAGTAATTCTACAGAATGAGAATATCAGGAATGAAGAAGGCATCATCACTACAGGTCTTAAAACATTAAAATGACAGTAAGAATATTTGAAGAAATTTATTCTAATACATCTGACAACTCTAATGAAATAGGCCAACTTCTTAAAGAGTGCTGTAGCCACATTCACCCAAGCCAAAGCAGAAAACATGAACATCTCAAATATTTACAAGAAACTGAATTTGTACTCCCAAGTCTTCTTATCACAAAACCAAACACCTATAGGATCATGTGTGTTCAGTGCTGAGTTGATAATTAAAGAAGGAATAATTGAAAGGCTATATAGGATGAAATTTTCAAGAAAATCAAAGCGAATACTTTCCAGCTCAACATACGAGAGCAATGTTACTTTGGTATAACCATAAAAAGAAAATATAATTTATATTATATATTAAATCTAATATAATCATGATTTTATCATGGACAGAGATGTGAGAGCCTCAAAAACTTAATGAGTAAGACCCCAGAACATATACAGGGTGTAAGGCAACATGTAATACTGGCCACTTTCCCAAGGATACAGGTAGGTTTAAGTTTGAAAATCAGTGCAACTGACCTAAATAATAGAGTAAAGGATAAAAAGTATGATCATAAATGATAATAATTGAGAAAATATACCTATGATAAATACTGTCAGTGAACTGAAATAGAAAGTAATTTCCTTCACTTGATAAAGGCCACCTATGGAACTACACCATACAGTGTCCTTGATCAGAAAGACTAGATTAGGCATGAGGTATGTATGTCTGCTGTCAACAGTCCTGTTCAGATTGTACTGGAAGAGCAATGAAGCAAAAGAATAAATACAAGGGGTCTAGACAGGAAGCTTTGTTTCAGATAACATAGTAAGTTATTCAAGAGTCTAGGTTGGAATTTTTAAAAGCATAGGCTAATTAAGTGAGATAATAGCATCATGAGAATACATAGTTATGGATGTCATATTATATGTGTAATATCTATGTGTGCAAACATATGAAAGCTCCAATTCATTCCTAAAACTATAGAACTGATCAGAGCGATCAAAGAAATCCTAAATAGAAAGCTATACCATGCTCATGATTAGAAAAGTCAGTATTGTACATGTGTTAACTGCCCAGGTAGATCTCTAGGTCAAGCACAATTCTATTAAGAATCTGCCTCAGCCTCTGACAGTACCCGACTAATACAGAAGTAGAGGCTCACAGCCATCCATTGAACTGAGTCCCCTGTGAAAGAGCTAGAGAAAGGACTGAAGGAGCTGAAGGGTTTGCAGCCCCTTAGGACAAACAACAATATGAACTAACTAGTACCCTCAGAGCTCCCAGGGACTCAACCACCAACCAAGGAGTACACATGGTGGGACTGATTGCTCCAGCAGCATGTGTATAGTAGAGGATGACCAAGTCGGTCATCAATGGGAGGAGAGGCCCTTGGCCCTGTGAAGGTTCTGTGCCCCAGTGTAGGGGAATGCCAGGGCCTTACGTAAGCAGGAGAGGATGGGGTGGGGAGCAGAGGGAGGGGGGGAGGGAACAGGGGTTTGTTCTTGTTGTTTTTTGTTTGTTTGTTTGTTTGTTTTTTGGAAGAGAAACTGGGAAAGGAGAAATCAAATGACATGTAAATAAAGAAAATATCTAATAAAAAAAATGAATCTGCCTCAGCAGTGTGTGTGTGTGTGTGTGTGTGTGTGTGTGTGTGTAAATGGACAGATTATTTTTATTTTTATGAAAAGATAAAATAACTAGAATAATAAAAAATTTAAAAAGAAGAACAATCTTGAAATAAAGACTTTCCATAAAGTTACAGCAAACATGAAGATACATTCTCAATGAAAGAACAGCCCTGCAGACCCACAGAACTGAACAGAATGCCATAAATAGACCTGCATACTCTTGTCCATTGACTTTTATTGAAAGTTCAAAGATGATTAAATATTTCAAACAAATGTAAATGTATCAGATGATCATAAGGAAAAATAAAACTCAATCCATATTTTCTGGAATGTGCAAAAATTAATTCAAATCTGATAATAGAAGTGTAACACCTCATACAAAGCTTTTAGAAAAAAAAAATAGGAGAAAAACCCCTGATAACTTGACTTTCTTGCATAAAACACCAAAAAGCACAACCAAAGTTAAAAAAAAAAAACCTGATAAATCAGAAATGCTAGAATTAAATACAGTCTTTTTGAAATGTACTGTCAGCAGAATGAAAATATACAATAGGAATTGAGAGAAAATATTTGTAAAGCACACATCCATCTGTTATACACAGAAGAAATGTCAAACTCTCATAATAATAGAGCCCATGAGATTGGCCGAGTAGGGAAAAGTGCCTGCTGCCAAGTCTACCGGCCTCAGTTCGATTCCTCGGAGCCACAAGTTAGAAGTGGAGTACTGACTCCCAAATGTTGCACTCTGGCTTCCAAAAATAAATCAACTTAATAAAAGTTTAAAAGCAAACAATTAAAAACCTAAAAATATTAGAAAGAAGATTTGAAAAGATACTTGGCCAACAAAGCTCACCAGGAACAATAATTCATAAAAAGGTACTCGACATTATTGACCATTTGAAGACCACTATTAAAGAGACTAATAGCATCAAATGCCTACAAAAATAAATTCTGGCAAAGATGCTGAGCCACCAAAATTCTCACACCCTCACAGGAGTGCAGAGTAGTCTGGCCACCTTGCAGAAGAAGCTGGCAGTTTCCAGAAATGTTGAACATACGTATGCTGCCCACCACCCACTTTCCTGGATCTTTCCCTGTTCACACAAAAATGTCTATAGCAGATCTATACAAAATGGATAAATATTAGAATGGAACAAGTAAGCAGACTGGGTATGTCCATGGTGCTACTACTGTGTAATGGCTGCAGAGAGCCACAAACACATATGACAATGTGGCTGAGACACATGAAGTGTAGTAAACCCAAATTAATGCTATATGTGCATGATTCAACATATGACATTCTTACAATGAAGATTATAAAAACAGGAAACAGATCAGGAGGCAAAGTTGGGCAGGAGTCTACTACACGAGTCCATGAAGAATCTTTGGAGTGCTGCAAGTGTTTATACCCAAGTTATGATGCTGGTTATTAAACGGGGTGTGTTTGGCAGGATTTGTAGGACTGTGCATTGGCGAGGACTGATTTATGGTGTGTGTGTGTGTGTGTGTGTGTGTGTGTGTGTGTGTGTTATAACTCATTTGTGTGTGTATGCATATGTATGTGTGTGTGTGTGTGTGTGTGTGTGTGTGTGTGTGTATGCATGTGTGTACACATGTATGTGAAGGCCAGGGGTGAACCTGAGGTGTTCTTTTTTGGGAACTGTATACTTTAGGTTTTTGTGAGACTGTCAAGCCACTGACCAGTGCGGGGGGGGGGGGTTGTCATTGCAGCACAATATATCTTACTCTGAATAATATTACCACTATCCTGTGCTCTTTAGGAGGTTATTTTCCCAAAGATCTGTATTTGAGTTTTTGGTTATAACCTCAGAATATAAGAAAAAGAAAAAGTTGTCACAGCCTTTGAATCCTGGATTTGAAAGTAGAGTTAGCATTGAATTGGTTCTTCCCCATAGCTGGGTACCGCCGGGGAGTGAGTCTTACACACCTGTTGAAGGGTGGTGGCCCAGTTGCAAAGCTCTGCTGACTATGGCTTGGCCTCTGTGTCTCTGCCTAGGAGCCATTTTCCTTGGTATTGAGAGGCCACTTTCCTCCCTGGCAGCCTCTCTGCAGGCTGAGCCTCTTGAGCAGCAAGAGCATCCGGAGTCTTCCTGTTTGGGATTCTGTGCCCTGGCTGGCTCCTGCTCCTACAAGCTACATTTTCCTGTTCAGGTTGCAATGTTCTGTGGAAAATGTGAAGCAGAAATTGTTGTGATAAGCCTGGAGCTGAGGGGCCTCTGGGGAGCAGCCCTGGTGAGCTGGGTCACCTCATTTCATGAGGGCCAGCCCTGAGGGAGGCTCCACAGGCTTAATTAAAGCCAGCAGGAAGCAAGGAAAGAAAGAAAGAAAGAAAGAAAGAAAGAAAGAAAGAAAGAAAGAAAGAACCAGGGAAGCAAAGAGCAGCAAAACCAAACCCATCTCCATCAGCTAGAAGGCAACCTGGGGATCCTACACACTCGAACCCATTCACAGTGCAGTCAGACTCTGAGCATCATGTACTAGAGAAGGGCAGCACAGTGGCATTGTGGGTAATAGAGCATGGAGCCTGGGGAAGTGAAAGAATATGAACAGAAAGGCAAGGAGGCTGACTCAAGGGAGTCTCAGCTTTCTTTCTGGAAACTGTAGGGCGGGACTGGCCATACTGTCAGGGTAAGGAGCTGACAGCCAGCCTATCCTAACTGGCCATTGAGAGACCCTGCCTCAAAAAGCAAGGCAGAGAGCTTCTGAGGCATAGCACTGGAGGTTGTCTTCTGGCCTCTTCACACACATACACACAAATGCACATGCATGCACATGTACACCTGCACACATTGTACCTGCCCCGCAAAGTGGCACAAACATTTAAATGCACACACAAAAGAGGCTGCACCTGCCTTTTCTCTAAAGGCACTGGTCCACCATGGGACTGGATCCTTCAGAGCTCAATAACCAACTGAAGGTTCCACCTTCCAGCATTGCCAGGATGGCACTTGGATAGTCAGACCAAAGCAAGGGTACTGAGGCTGGGGAAGATTCATGAGCCTTCACCTCTTCAACCAGGGACATCATGTTTTTCTGTCTTAAGTGGGACCTTGGTAAAAATTTAACATTGCCTTCAAAATTGGTTAAAACTGTCACAGAAAGTTTGAAAATAATAGGTAAGAGTGAATCCACAGACATGAGATGATTTGCCCACATTCATGTTAAGTTCAGGACCATTTAGGCCAACACCCATGTCTCCTACTTCCAGGCAAAGTCTCCTTGTTATCCAAAACATGCTCTTGGACCAGAATCAGCTGGTATGTCCTCATTCCTGCCTGAGCTCAGGCATCATTGTCCTTTCATTCCAGATTCTGAACAGAACCAGAATTTAGGGTAGAAAGGTCTCAGGAGTAGGGGTTTGTGTTTCACTAGAGAGGACATATCCACTGTGATTTGCCCTCCTCCAGCCCCTTGAACTGTCTCCTCTGGCGTCATCCCCCAAGAACCAGCCCCGGCTTCCTATGTCTGATGCTCACTCCTTTCCTGAGTCTATCAGCTCAGGACACACTGGCCTCAGAGCCAGCTAGGGAGCCTTTCCATTTCTGATGCACCCAGCTCTTGACAGCTGTGGCTTTTCCTCTCCAGCCCTATCCCCGCCACCTGGTTCCAGGCCACCATCTTTACAGCTACCTATGCCCAAGAAGAAAAGGTCATCGTCTATTACAGAAATGGCATGGAGAGATGGAGGGACACATCCTCTGCTCAGTTACTCTGCTCTGTAGAACTCCTTATTACTGCTGTCTTGGGTCACCATTGCTGGTGGCAGAGGACTTGGAAGCAGCCATTCTGGGGAGTGCTAGTTCAGCTACAAAGAGAAAGCATCAATGGCTTAATGTTCTGCTTCTTTATTGACACATCTGACTGTCACCTCCCAGCCCACATGCACCCTGAAAGACTCCCTCAGCTTTGTGACCCCAGTACATCTACATAGCACCAGAAAAAGCTCTGCATGCAGTACTAGACATTTGCTTAATGCTTAGTGTATATATATATATGTACATATACACTATATTATATATATGTATACACATACACTGAATTAGTACACTTTGTGAATACAACATTCATATTTATACATTTAGTAATATGTGTGTTAGCATATGCTTATATAGTACATTATTATATGATATAGTTGGGCGCCAACTGCCACGGACTGGGTTGCTTTGGGGATCCCTCGTTCCGTGGGGTGATTAGAGTTCTGGCTTGGTGGACAAAGAATTCAGCGAGTGACAAACAGTGATGACACAAAGAAGTGTGGCATCTGAGTGTCACTCGCCAAATTCTTTGCCCACCAGGCCAGAACTCTAATCACCCCACGGAACGAGGGGTCCCCAAAGCAACCCAGTCCGTGGCATAACTTGTTATGATAATTACTGTGTGTATGAGTGTGTGTGAGTGTATATGAGTATGTGTATGAGTGTGTGTATGTGTGTGTGTGTGTGTTCCATCATTACACAGGTTCTAGGGGTCGAACTCAGGTCTTCAGACCTGTAGGACAAGTGCTTTTATCCACTGAGCCACCATGCCAGCCCCTGCAGTAGTTTTAAAAACTCAAATATATGAGCTTCCGACAAGCTGTGAAAGCACTTAATGGTTATCAGCAGGATGCTGCTTGCCATGGCCAAACCAAACAGGCACCTGAGTCTACAGGCGCAGCTCAGCTGGGAAACCAGCAAGCTGCTCTCTAGTCTTGGAACACACCGGCAGGTGTCCCAGCACTGGGAGGATGAGTCAGAGGAGGCTCCTGCCTCGCACAGTGCCTCTTTTATGAGCTTCAATTTATTCACCTGCAACAGGGCAGAGGAAAAGGAGCTGGAATAATCCTGCTCCACCCCAGGCCTGTGAGAAACAATTAGAAAAACATTGCAAAGTGTTTGCATGAACAAATTCATCTGAAAAACCACTTGAATGGGTCTCTGGGGAAGGACAAACAGACTTTTACAAGTTCACAGTTACTTAAGCTAAGACCAGGTGATGATGTTTTATTTCAGGAAAAAGAAAACACCATGTGCTGGCCTAGTTGCTTATGTTGGGGCTGGGTGAGGACTGTCCGGGGAGGAGGGGTCTCCTGGGCTGCTCCCTGGAGAAGCAGTCACCCTCCCCAGCCACACACTGGCTGCATCTCTGACAGCACCCCAGGTCCTACCACCTCCTTGTTCAGATGACAACCCCTTCCATAGCCCCTCTTAGCTTTATGCAGCCTTCTTTACTTTTGCCTTTGTTTAGAAAATTTTCAGAGGAAATATGCCCTGTAAGAACTCAGGGTTTCCCTTTGACATAGCACAGGAGGCAGCTAAAAAATATCCTCCTTTGCCTCGAATTTTTCTAACTAGTCCTCAGGAATAAGAGGACCACCCATCCTAGTTGGCAAATATGACTCTCTCCTCTCTTCTCTTCCTTCCTCCCTCTTTTCTTCCCTCCCTCCATTCTTCCCTCCCTCCTTACCCCCTCCTTTTCTTTCTCTCTGTTCTTTTTGTTGTTGTTGTTGTTTTCGAGACAGGGTTTCTCTGTGTATCCCCGGCTGTCCTGGAGCTCACTCTGTAGACCAGGCTGGCCTCGAACTCAGAAATCCACCTGCCTCTGCCTCCCAAGTGCTGGGATTAAAGGCCTGTGCCACCACCGCCCAGCTTCTCTGTTCTTTTTCCTCCTTTCCTTTTAAACATGATTTTAATAATTTACTAATTCTTGGCTCTGGGGAGCCAGGTTGTAGCTATGTTTATAAAGCTGGAAGCTGTATCTATTTGGTTGTTAAAGTGGCTTTGTCATCCCAGCAACTTGAAGGGGGATAGTCACAGATTCATGGTGTTTTATCTTAAAACATATGTGACTGTGTTGCTCTAGATCTGAGAACGACATAAAGTTGGGCCTTTGAGAACCACACAGACCTTCTGGGTCTCAAGTCTTGCCTGAATAACTTGAGCTGTGAGAGTAGTAAGGAAGGATAAATATAGTTTTCCCCTTCAGTAAGTCTGACACATGCTGTGGCTGCCCTCCTCCTCCTCCTCTCCTCCTCCTCCTCCTCCTCCTCCTCCTCCTCCTCCTCCTCCTCCTCCTCCTTCTCCTCCTCCTCCTCCTCCTCGTCCTCATTTCAGTCATAGGAAAAGTCAGTTGAGGATATGAAAGACAAGGTAGTACAACTCTCGAGTTATTGCTATACTCTTTTGACTCACCACTTTGTGGGAGTCCCACCTTTGTTCATAAAGAAATACAAGCAGCTTGAACTAGATCGTGTTCTTAGCCTTTGTCAGAAGTAAGATCCTTTACTCAAAAGTCTTGCACAGGACCTTCTCGTAGGAGGCAGACAAACTGTGAGTTTCTGGGATTGAAGGGAGTTACAATATCGCTTGTCCAACTCCAATCCAGGGCCCAGGCTGAAGAGTCTGGGAGACAGAGTAAGGCTGATTCAGATCCCTTCGGGTTCTGGTGGGTGAGACTATCAGGGCCTCTAGCTGATGCTTCCCTCTTACCTGGTGCCTTCTCTGCTCCCCATAGGAAGAGCTGAAAATAGGACCGTCTGATTCAGACATAGCTCCCAGATAACTGGGCCAGCCTACCCCCTGCCAGCACACCTCATCCTCAGCCTTCATCCTCAGCTCCCCCAGCCCCACCCCACTCTTGAGACCCTGGCAATTGAGAAAACTCCCCGAGACCTGGGAGATGGCCAGGGGAGCTCAGGGAGCTGGTGACCTCACAGGGGAGGCGATCAGAAGAGGCTGAGCTCATCTGACCCAGGGCTGGACAGCTGTAAGAACAGAGGGAGGCCTGAACCACATCAGGGAGGGAAGGAGGAGGTGCTGGGGCCTTCTCCCAGCTCCAGTGATACCTGCTTTCCCTCACAGTCATTTTTATGTGGGCAGTTGGAGAGAGAGAGAGAGAGAGAGAGAGAGAGAGAGAGAGAGAGAGAGAGAGAGAGAAAGAGAGACAGGGTGGTGGAATCCTAGCTTGTTTTCCTTCTTCTAATTGGTTTCCTGCTCTGTCCGTTGCTCCCACCTCCTCAGACTTTATAGGAATTTTGGGTTATTCCAGCACACCCACCCTCCTTCCTGTCAGACTGGGCTTCATTTCTCACATTCCACCCAGGGCCTTGGCTCCTAGAGCCAACTGCCCTGGTTAACCTAGGTGAGATATTAAACTTCGCCCGCCTCAGGGAATCACCCATCATCGGCCCCCGAGGCCTGAATCTCTCCCTGGTGAAACTGTGGTGATAACAGTTCTCATGGTATTTCCAATTAAAAATTCCTGACATGCTTCCAGCTTCAGCCAGGCACAGAGGAGGGTGACAGGGAACAAATGGTGACAAGGAGAGAGAGAAGGCTGGAGATAGGAGGGGCCAAGAGAAAGATGGGTGGAGCTAAGCTGCCTAGGTAGGAAGGAAAGGCCTGAGAGAGAAGGAAGACTTGTTTGTGCCAGCTAGGACAACTGAGTCAGCAGGCCCTCATCTGGTGTGCCTTAATGAGCTCAGCACAGTGTTTTGAATTATTCTTTATTAGTGTTGTTTTATTATACCTATATATCTGTACCTGAGGTCCCCCAGGAGGAAGGGATGTCAGAGGCCTAACCCTTTAAGGAAGGGGAATTCTCTTTGTTTGTCAGCCCCCCTCATCTACAGAAAATCCATGCCCAGCAAGCTCTGACTACAAGGCAGGTACTTGACAAATATGTTTTGTTGAAAGCCGTGTATTCACCCAGAAGGCATTTCACAGGAAGAGATGGGAATGAGAGAGAGGAGAAAGGGCAGTTATGTAACATTCCCAAACACAACTAGAGAGAGCACACCATGCAGAGGAGGAAGTGAGAACCAACCATTTTGTAAGCAAAGGAGCAAGCCAGGAATCCCACAGGCACCCCACTTCCACACAAATCATGTGGTAGACAAAGTCACTGCCTTCAGGGACTTTGGCTGTCAGGGGGTCGCTTGAGGAAAGAAGGACATAAATGGGTTCCCTGCAGCGTGGGTCCAGGAAGCTCTCTCAGTCAGATCCAGTCTCCCTCAGATCGTTCTCACCAGGCATCTCAGAGGCCAGAAGAGGGCGCATCGCAGTGTGTGCGGGTCATAAACCTCCACCGGGTCTTTCCCTCTCTAGGTGATTGTCAACCCATTAAAGTAGACAGTCAGGATTGACCATCACGCAGTCTGGAGCTTGGCTCAGTTCTAACAGTCAAGGGCAGGCACTGAGGCTACAGGAGTATGGTGGGGATGCAGAGGACACGGGGGCAGGGAGTGGAGGGCGGGTGGTGAATGGTAGAATAATCAGGACGTCCTTTATGAAGGGAGCCAAGCAGTCTAAGTTAATGAGAATGGACCAGTAGAGGGCGCTGTGGTGGACTAACCAAAAGGTCTGATGCTAGAGGAGATGCAGCCAATTCTGGAAAGGACTTAGAAACGGAACGGAAGGGATTCTGTGAGAGGTATAAGGATTCTCTGGATTCTTTTCTTCCACGATGGTGATGTAGGGTGGTAGATAACACTAACTAGGCCCTAGTGTGGGAAGCTGATGACAGATTTTACTAAACTCTTCTCATGTCTAGACCAGACCTCCCTGCATCACCTTGAGCTCGACCCTGTTGCACTAATCGTTATCGGTGCAATTTTGTGTTTAATATTTGAATTTCCTGGAAAAGTATTCGTTCCATGAGGGTGGGACAGAGTGTGCCTTATTCTCCAGGAATCTGCAAGGCTTGACTTGTTGGCATCCAACAACTATTCATTGCGTAGATGAGTGACCATCTGCCTTGGCCCTGTCCTGCCCATGGGAAATCTCCATTTGGAACAGTCCCCAGTTTTGTAACCTCCACATATCCCAAACAGGATTCCTCACTAACTTCTCATGCTGGAGTTGAAAGCCACTGGGCTGGGAGTCAAAAGATTGAGGTTGAAGTCCAACTAGTTATGCGTCGTGCTAGCAAAAGATTTATGGAGGAGTCAGAAATAGGATCCTAATGTGTTAAGTAACCTGAAAACCAGGCCTTGCGAACACAACCAGCCAAATGAGCCACAGTAGGTGTCATGTGGAAGGCATTGGCACCAGTGTACCTGGTGATGGCTCAATTTGTATTATTTATTTCATAAATATTTGTGTATATAGATGCACTTGCACGTACAGGAATGTGTGCATATGGAGGCCAGAGGACAACCTCAGCTGTCATTCCTCAGAGATCCTCAACCTTGTTTGTTTAAGACAGGGTCTTTAATTGGCTTGGAGTACACCAAGTGTGTTAGGCTGACTGGCCAGTGAGCCCTGGGGATCCACCTGTCTTCACCGGCCTGGTGCTGGGATTACAGGGCCCTGTTACCAAGCCCAGCTTTCTAGGGATCAAACTCAAGTCTTCAAGCTTACAAGTCAGACATCCTACCAACTGATCTATGTTCCAACCCCTCGTTTTCACTTTATCTTATTTTTTAAATTATATGCTACTACAGGAATCTCAGAGCAGACCCAGGATCTCCAAGGAAGGGCAAGTTTCTCCCTAAATATTGGTCTGCTTCAAACAGAATTTCCCTAGGGGAGCCTTTATAAGCACTTGAATCTTAGTGCTCCCTGGGAAAGAGTCGAGAGTGAGAGGCCTTGGGTAGAGTTCAGACTTGTGGGCCTTGCAGGGAAAGTGCTAACCTCAGCCCAGAATCTTGTTCTCAGCCCAACCTGTAGTGTGACCATAGATAGACAACAAGACACTCAGCCCAGCCTAGGACGTGCTTCTGCGTGTGGAGAATCAAAGTTCTCCTCTAGTCTAATTGCTGCCCCCAGGGTGATCTGAGAGGAGTGATGTTGCTGCAGACACAAAAGAGCAAAGCTGAGAAAGCTAGAGCTAGAGGCATCAGGCCATTGACCTATTTAGGGATGCTATAAGACACATGTTCAAATCTCCAGATGTCTTTGCTGTTATGACAAAAGGGGCTAAAACTGAATCTGGTCCTGAACATTGATTGCACTGGGGCACTGGTCACGACCCTCAGCTTCTGAAGTAGGTTTGCTCAAACTTCTAAGATCACTGTGTTCCAACAATAAGAACAGTTCTTAAAGAACAGAAGACAACTATCAACATCATTGTTCAAGCACATTTGTTTGTAGACAGCTTGCCAGTTAGGCTGGGCTAGCTGTAGTGAGCACTGGTATTACAAGTCTGTGTTACCATGCATAGCCTTCTTTCTCTTTATAAAATAAGGATTCCAGGGATGGAACTCGGGTCCTCATGCCTACAAGGCAAGTGCCCCAGTGAATGAACCATCTCCTCAGCCAGCTTTGTTCATCTGTCCTTACTATTTATCAAGCAACGAAACCATCCACCATCCGAGCCATTCAGTAATGTGCCTACTTCTCTCATCTCTGTCTCTGAGATGAGAACATGAAGTACAGCTAGAACTTGTCTAGGGTTGTGAGGTGGTGCCAAGCATATTGGGGTTTGGATTCAGGCAGCCTAGGGTCCAGAGACCAGGCCTATAACCATCACTATAGATTCTCTCTTGTGCTAAGAATGTGTTTCTTGCAACTCAGTTCCACTCCAGCTGGGATACTTCTAGTCTAGAGTTCATGTTGGGTCTCCAAGAAGCATCTAATTGCAAAGCAGGCAGTGTGCAGAGAACTGCTGTGTCCTGGGGAGAGGAAATATTTTGCTTTGTGAGTGTAAATGGTGCGTACAGGTTCTGCAAATTGTCCTCCAGGGGCTCCAGGCTGTGCTTACAGGAAACGCTCAAGTGTCCACTCTGGACAAGATGAGCCCCAGGAGAAGGAACAAGTACCCAGCTCCCACTTGCTGGGTTCAGTCAATAGCCTAGGCAGAGCTGACTGCCAGGCCTCAGACCTTGTATTGCCCACGGAGGCCTGACACTACTCCAACACATCAATAGTGAACTCTCTGGCCATGGCATGAGATATCTCAATACTAAACAACCAAGATAAACATCAGGACACAGGAATTCAATCTGAAAGTGCGCCGACCAACAGATCACAGCATGCGGATGACTGTACGAGGCCCCATCTTAAAGTAACGGACGTGCTTCCAAATTAGTGCTTTTTAACCCCTCTTGAAATTGCTTGGATTAGAATAAACTTCCCCACAAGCCTGGAAGCAATATGCTGCAGTTTCTCCTCTCGCATCAATCTTCCAGCTGTTGCTTTGCTAGGATTAATTTGCCTCTGAGGGATTTCAACACCCTCCTCCCTAGTGGATTTTCAGAGCCTGTAATGTCATGTAATCGGGACCATGTTATTTTTGTCTGGATCTCTGGGAGTGATGTAAGAGGGGAAGGAAACTAGCTGACTCCCAGCCATTGGACCAAAGGTTAAATTAGTCTTGGCCATTCCCCAGCTGGACAGATCACTGGCCAAACATTCACTGCACACAGCCACACAGAATGGGAGCCCTCTCCCTTTCTTCTGCAATTACTTCCCTTAAGATATCCTTCCCAACCCACAAGGCCCCAAGTAATACATCCATACTTTCCACCCCCACCATCATCGAACCTCCTTGTGTAGGCTAGTCATGGCACAGAGATGTGAGTTTTTGGGGAAGGACTTCCATCACTCAGTGGCTGCTTGGAGGACACACTGCCTGGTCCTCAGCCTTGTCAGCAGTGTAGAAGTGGGGATCACTCAGACCTCAGAAACACCCTGGTGGCTCTATCTGTACTTTTCACTTAACTGCCAAACAGTGAAATTTCCAACTACTGCCTTCCCCAGGAGCTGGTCCTCTTGCAAGACGCAGAGCATTGTCAACAAGTTCAAGCTAATACTTACAGCAAGTCATTCTGGGAACCTGGAAGAGCATCTTCAAAGAACATGTCTTCATGCTCCCTTTTTGCTTTGCAGTCTAAGAAACAGCGGTAGGACTTAAACTGTGCCTGCTGAATGACACCTTAGACCTGGTGAAATATTTGTTTGTTTGTTTGTTCTTGTTTTTTTTTTTTGTTTTGCCCTTTACTTTTGTTAATAAGCAGCCACTCATCAAGTGGCTTTAAGTTACGTACAGGCTCTAGGGAAAAACACCTCTCCAGAAGCAGGGGACATGGTGATACAGTAACGCAAACTGATACTGGTTCATTGGAACTCAAAGATAGCTGATATTTACCAAGGCATCCTCAAGTCCGTGCAAACTACCGTGCGTTATTTCCTTTAGCAGGTCCAGGAGGAAGGCTGCTTATTGTGGAACACTTTCAGAGTTGAAATTCACTCGTAAATAGTCTGAGGAACAAGCCCGAAGTCTTGGAGGCAGAGTGAGAAAGCTTTCTGAGAGGTCTAGGGTGGGCCTGTCAGGCTGTTCTGCACTATTTTCCAGCAGTGGGTAACTGGCCCAGGCTTAGCTTCTTCCTCTGTGGAATAGGAACAGTGGCATGTTCCTGTCCTAAAGACACAGGCCATAGGAGAACTAAAGGTGCTCACCAGCAGGAGGCACGGGACAAGTGCCTTGTGAGAGATCTTATCTTCTCTGCAGTCCACCGTCCACCTGGACACCCATTACCATGGACTCTCCCACAGATCTTGAGAGCTCATCCCTCAGGCAGGAACTGAGGAGGTCTTGGGTCCCTGCTCTCCACCTTTCTCAGTCATAAACAGTCACAACAAGGCAGGTATGGGGTAAGCCTTGACTCTCAGCACTCAGGAGGCAGAGGCAGAGGCAGAGGCAGAGGCAGAGGCAGAGGCAGAGGCAGAG
>JADRCD010144858.1:0-16096 GCA_019843815.1 Montemys delectorum
TGGGTAACTATACTAAAAGTAAATTATATAATTGTATGAAAATGATGTTGTATAACCCAATACCATATACAGTGAGTATATGCCAAAGGGAAATTTTTTAAGAAGGTTATGAAGGTTTGCTTCTGTCTATGACGACATTCTTGGATATCCGTCATCGAGACCAAGTCCCCATGAGTAACAAATGGAACTTTTAAATGACTTTAAAATTGCTCGTCAGATCCCAAAGCCAAAGTTCTCTCCCTGCTTCTGACTTTTCTCTGAGGTTCCCCACATACTCATATGCATCTGTGAAAAGTCTTGGAAAATTCAGCCAGAAGAACGACTCTGGCCTTTTACCATATAGGTAGTATTACAGAGGTTTGGAGAGAGTGAGAGAAAAGAATGTTCTCCTTACTCTACATCACTTAGGAATAAAGCTTAGGTCAAGATGATGTCATAGTGTTGAGTTTTTCATTAAATATAGAATGGAATCAAAGACTAGAGGAGACCAGAATGAGACAAGAAGGTGGACAGCCAAGTGAAGATGAAAATGCTCTAGTCCTTGCTCACGTGCACAGTGTCCGCTCACATGCACAGTGTCCGCTCATGCGCACAGTGTGTGCTCACATGCACAGCATCCGCTCGTGTGCACAGCATCGGGTCATGTGCACAGTGTGTGCTCCCAAGTCAGCATCCACTCATGCGCACAGTGTGTGCTCACGTATACAGCATCTGCTCACGTGCACAGCATCTGCTCACGTGCACAGTATGTGCTCACGTGTACAGCATGTGCTCACGTGCACAGCATGTGCTCACGTGTATAGCATCTGCTCATGTACACAGTATCCACTCATGTACACAGCATCCATCCATGTGCAAGAGTGTGCTCACATGTACAGCATCTGCTCATGTGCACAGCGTCTGCTCATGTACACAGCGTCTTAGAAGGGCAGGAGCAAGGCCTGATGGGGGCCTAAAAACCAATGGTTTTTTGGACCAAAGTAATTTTTGCTAGTGCCTTCAACCATACTCTGGAGACCATATTTCTTTAATACTTTCCATTGGAAGATGTAGTAATTGGAAGACAAATGCAGGCTGCAGTTGTTAGGAGAGCTGTGTCAGGTGTGACTTGGCATCTGTCTTAGTTAGAGTTTCTGTTTCTGTGATAGAACACTATAACCAGAGGCAACTTCGTGAGGAAAGGGTTTATTTGACTTACTCTTGTAGGCATCAGTCCTTCACAGAGAGGGAAGTCAGGACAAAAACGCAAACAGGGCAGGAACCTTGAGGCAGGAGCTGATGGAGAAGCTATGGAGGGATGCTGCTTACTGACTTCTTCCTCACAACTTGCTCAGTCTGCTTTCCTATAGAGCCCAGGACCACCAGCCCCAGGGTGATACCACCCACAGTGAGCTGGATCCTTCCACATCAATTATCATTCAAGAAAATGTGCATCAGGTTTGGCCACAAGCCAATCTGATGAGGTCATTTTGTCAACTGAGGTTCTCTCTTCCAAAATGACTCTAGCTTGTGTCAAGTTGACATGAAACTAGCCAGCACAGAATCAAGCAGATAGAGTTATACATTACTATTTAATGGTGGAGTGTATCCTAGTCAAGAAGTTTAGGAATCTAAGCCACTTTGGTTTATACTGGTTATGCTGAGTGAAGCTGAGAAGATAATGTCCCCGTTGATGGGCCTGTACATGTGTACAAAGCACAGGACGAAACAACACTCAAGGAAATATCATCCCCTTTGTCCATCAAGATCATTTTGTGAATCAAGTGTCAATATCCCCAGAGAGACTGTGCAGGGGCAGCAATGTGAGACATACTGGGTCATATACCTTTTGAATATATAAAAACCACAAAAACCAAAACCCCAAAACCACTAGGAACAAAAACAGTATGAAATTTTAAAAAGCAGGCTAGCTGAGAAGTTGTTCTGCAAGGTGAGTTGGTGGACAACAGAAGGCAACCAGGGGTAAATGCAATCAAAGTATAGTATGCACATGTCTGAAATTGTCAAAATATAAATTTGTAGGGGGCTGGAGGGATGGCTCAGTGGTTAAAAGCACTGATTGTTCTTCTAGAGATCCTGAGTTCAATTCCCAGCAAGCACATAGCGGCTCACAACCATCTGTAATGGGATCTGATGCCCTCTTCTGGTGTGTCTGAAGACAGCTACAGTATACTCATTGTGTCTCAAAACTCTCTTGTGGTTCCATTGATTCATCAAAAAAAAATCTCATTGAGCTTTATTGAATGTTTCCATGCCTTTACATGTTCTCCATCCTCCACTTTCCGATTCCAATGTGACTCATTCTGTGGCTGAGGCTTTCTCCTGAAGTTCTTCTAGCTGCCTTGTTGGGGTTGTCGTTTGGATTTCTTGAGTTCATCCTGTGTCTTTCTATCCCTATGCTGTTTGTCAGTAGACATATTTGTTTACTTAAGAGAATTATAAGCACAAAGCTATAGGATGTATAGGAAAGAGACATACACTTGTGCTGTGGAACGCTTGACCACAGCATGAAGGGACAATCTTCTTCAGTCCCAACTGAATGTCTTTCAGAAATGCTGGAAACTGTGTGACATGATCTCCAGTGTTGATAAAGATTGGCTGGCGGTTGGAGGTATAAAGGACGGTCTCTGATATGATGTACTTTTGTAGAATTCCAGGAGATAATGACAACACCCCCTGCGCAGCACAGGGGGAGAAGCCAGCATTTACAGATAAGTGAGGTGGCCTGTGCCTTTGATAGCCCGGGGGACACCCACTTGGGAAATATATAAATTAAGAACTCAGCCTCAGCCTTCAGTCAAGATCTTTTCTGGCAAGATGAAGTCGACCAGCTTGCTCCTCTTTTCTCTGCTCCTCCTTCTGGTGACAGGAGCCATTGGGAGGAAAACGAAGGGTGAGTTGGAAGAGTCGGTCTGGGGGAGAAGAAACAATGACAGAGTTCTTTAAAGGGTACTCTGAGGCTCTAAAGAGCGTCACTTTCTAGAGACTCTAATTTCTGATGGGAAGGTAGTCTTTGCTAGTGGTCACCATAGATTTTGTGTGGGTATCACTGAATTGATGAACCAAGAGTCAGAGATGGAGACTGTAAGGGAACAGTTGGAAGTCGTGTAACTTAAAAATTCTTATTGTCCATTATAAGGGGGGTATCAAGGGCAGTCTCTGCCAGGCAGTGGTGGCACATGCCTTTAATCCCAGCACTTGGGAAGCAGAGGCAGGTGGATTTCTGAGTTCGAGGCCAGCCTGGTCTACAGAGTGAGTTTCAGGACAGTCTGGGCCACACAGAGAAACCCTGTCTGGAAAAACCAAAAAATGACAGTCTCCAAACAGATTAAGCCTATTTCTGACTGGACAAAAGATCAAGGAGTTTCTAGACAACAAAAAAGGCAAATTGCACAGCAAGGTAGATTACTAATCAAAGTGAAGGTTGTTTGCAGTGTCCTGATTACAACAACCCCAGACTACATAGAAATATACATGTAGAGAACAAAGCATGTTTTTCTCTCATCAGAAAAATTCTTGCAGTCGGAAGAAAGTGTCAGGGAGAGCTTTGTATCAACTGCTGGAGACAGAGGCCTTTCGTCAAGTACTTCTGACGAATTAACTCGAGATAAGCCACAAGGCTCCTTCGGTGAGGAAGCTTCTGAGGAAATGAGTAGTAGCAGAAGAAGTAAGCATTTCTCCAGGAGTTCCAGTAGTTCTAATATGGGAGGCGAGAGTTCATATGCAAAGAAAAAGAAGACCCGGTTTTCTCAGGACGTATTCGGTTGATACTGCACTGACCAGCTGAACATCTGGACCAATATGCCGGTAAGAATTTTCCCAAGTGAGGCAGATGCGTATCCAGTGTTTAGAAGTTGTGCATGGCAGAGACTTGGTGTACAAGGGAGGGGGATACCCAAGGGGAACCCCACCTGCTCAGAGGAGAAGGGGAAGGGAGGGGGGAGTAGAGGAAGACTTGTGGAAGGGGTGACTGGGAGGGGGCAGTGAGTGGGATGCAACATGAATAACTAAAATAATAATAATTTATATTAATATTTGAATCAAAACAACAACAAAAGAAGTTGGGCACGGCTATTCCCTGGCTCATTATGGGATTGATCCTCACTCACTGTCCATACCAGGGGAGCTATGAAGTATGATCTCTGAGTAAGTGAGAAAAGTTCTTAGCAGAGCAAAGAAAGATGCCTGGGCTGTGACTGGGTCCTGAATTCCTACCCTTAGTGTGTATTGTTGATGGTTTTCTCTTGCATAATCCAACAAGGTGAAGAAAACTTGAATGCCCACTATAGTTATAAGCTTATAACCATATTCATTCTTACAGTCTTATCTGTCAAAGGCTAATTTCTTACTTATCATGTTGGAAGTTTTATAGTTAAGCTCTTCTTTAAATGACCACACACATTCAGGAATCAGATTCCTCTCTCCTCTCAATAAAAGAAAGGTATGAGTACAAAGAGAAGTCCCTGTTTGTGAACCAGAGGAGATGAGAAGTAGGAGGAGCAAACGAGAAGTAGGAGGAGCAAACGAGAAGTAGGAGGAGCAAGCGAGACCGAGGATTTAAGGGCACGTGGGTCCCTCGCAGCCGCAGCCACTCCCCATGGTCTCATCCTCTTTCTTTTCCTAGGAGCCACATCGCCTGAATGAAGCCTGTGACGTCTTCAGCATGCAGCTCCTGTGTGGTCTCAGAGGCAGTCCCTGGATGGCATTTTCTTCTCATGCTTGTTTGCCTTGAGGTTCTTAAACCTAACATATATTCTGGAACTTCCTTTCCAATAAAAAGATAACAATCTGCATCATTAACTTTTGACTCCTGAGACCTCTTGGCTCTGTCACATTTAAGGGGCTGGGTGCGATTCCTGTACTTTAAGTTTCAAAACGTAAGGAGGTGACCTTCTTATATCTCTATGGTGAATAATAACACAAGATACATTTTTTTAAAAGTTCTGGATAGAAACCCAATATTCAACACAAGGATCTGGGACTTTGTTGGTCACTGAACATGCCACTAACCCTAATCTCCTCTTGACCCTTTTGCTAGTGGGGCTTCAAAGCCAGGAAATGTCAGAAAAGCACATTCAGAAGGGCCACAGTAAATACTTTATCTCTTGGCGCCTCTAAACCCGTCAGTCCACAGTAGCATACCCTTGTCCTCAGTTCAAGTATCTTGCTCATTGTAGAGATTTCTTTAAGATTCAGTGTTCTTACATGTGAGATTCGAAGCATTTACAGCTTATACAAAGAGAATATGCTTAACAATTCCATTTGGAAGGGACACACCAGGGGACCAGCTATAATGGTTGGAGAGGGGACACTTCAAGGTACAAACCCTAATGCCCATCCAGCCATAGCACCAATATTTAAGGAGGACTCCAGGAAGGAATCCTCCTGAAGCAGAAATCACCATGAAGAAGAAAACAAACAAACAAACCCAAATAGGTCTATGGATGAGGAGTTAGTCCTGCTCCAAATCTGCAACATACCTATTGTCAACCAAATCTATCTTTACTTTCTCCAAAATTTAAAGCTTCAGGATCTCCATGGATGTAATGTTACCATAGCAACCTTCAAGCTCACCCTGAGAGAGTAGTTGAAACAGAATAAGGTCAGGACACTTCTATGATTCTGCAGACAAGCCACACTGACAGAGGTTCCTAATCGAAAATGAATTTGACCTTGCGGTAAGGGAAGAATGATTCTGAGTATAAGAAAATTGCAACTGACCTGCCCCTGGTACTGTGTGAACAAGGCTTGCACATAGTTTCCAGAGCCACGTCTCCTCAGCACTAGAGAGTCCACTCATCTCTTTATTTACATAAATCACATCCTTCTCTGCTGATAGGTAAGAGGTTTGGCCCTTTGCCTCCATGCTTGGGTCAATACCTTGATGCATTGGGCAAACAGAGCCCTGAAGGAAAGACTCCTTTCACAACTTCAGAGCAGAAGTTTGAGATCTGGGCATGTTGGGGATCATGAGCACCCACGTTCCTCTAACATTCCCCATTTGTAGAGAGCCGGCAGCCTCCATTACAAGATGGCGCCGGCATCCAGTTTCTTCTCCCCTTAACACGTAGTCTGCGCATGTGCCTAGGGCCAGAGCGCGCCAAGTCACAGCCTATCCCGAGGCGTCTCATTAGGTAATGAGCAAACAGCCAATCAAAGATGAACACGCCGCTCCAGGGTGTATATAAACAGTGCATTGTCCAGGGCTCTCTCTCTCCTCGCCACATGGTAATAAAGGTTTGCTGCAGAAGGATCCTGTGTGTGTGTCCGCGTATTCCTGCCGGCGGGAAAATAGCGCGGACCACACCTATTGGAGTGGCTGCTCCTGAAGTGCTCTTGTTGTAGGTGTGCCCTAGGAGTATATGACTTCTCTGGGGGGGGGGGGACAGTTAATAAATGGAGGAGAATTTTGTTCAGAATTGTGCTGCAGCATTTTCTCTGTCCAATCACATTAGGGCAGTGACAGGCCTGGGATTGGACAGGAATAGAGAGGAGGAGCTAGAGTTGGAGGAGAAAAAGGTCAGGAGCAGGAGGAGAGAGGTCATCATCATGGAGGCAGATGATGAGGACAAGTCAGACCCCACGTGGTTACACAACCAAACAAAGGTTTTTTACAAAATAGATTAATTGGGTTAAAATATTGTCTTTATTATTTGGTTCTGAAATTATTGTATTGGCATCTTGTAAACTGTCATCTTATTATATAAACCTGATTGCATATTAAGGCCATAAGAGTCATGCTTTACTTACCGGGTCCTAGGCGCAATTTAGGTGAATGATTGTGGGGTGTGTGTAAAGAGTTGCATGTGAGTGAGATGTTGTAAATGGCTGGGAGAGAATCACAAGAGCCCGCCGGGACATGGTGATGTCCGATCTGCACCGGCTCAAGAACATGGCCTGGCGGGAAATGGAGTTTGAGGGGTGGGTTCATTTTTTATAATTCCTGCAACAGAATTGAACATATTAGGAGAACATATTGATTAAAAATGAGTAATAATTTCCATTTTCATGCAATGAGGGTTTGGAAAGAATATCTTTCACAATAACTTCAAAATATATTTTTGGGATAACTTTCAACCAAGCAAGTAAAAGATTTTTGTGATTAAAACTTTAAGACTTTGGGGCTGGCGAGATGGCTTAGCGGGTAAGAGCACAGACTGCTCTTCTAAAGGTTCTAAGTTCGGATCCCAGCAACCACATGGTGACTCACACCCACCCGTAATGAGATCGGACGCCCTCTTCTCGTGCGTCTCAAGACAGCTCCAGTAAATTACACTGGAGCGAGCAGGGCTGGCAGAAGTCCTGAGTTCAATTCCCAGCAGCCACATACATGATAACTCACGGCCATTTGTACAGCTACAGTGTACTCATACACATAAAAAAAAAAATAAAAAAAAAAAACCTTTAAGACTTTGAAGAAAGAAATTGAAGAAGATATTAGAAGATGGAAAGATGCTCCATGCTCACAGATGAGCAGGAGTAATATAGTTAAAATGGCCACCCAACCAAAAGCAATCCAATGACAAATTCCATGCAGTCTCTATGAAAATTTCAACACAATTCTTGACAGAAATTGAAACAAAGAATTTAAACTTCATATGGAAACATACAACAACAACAACAACAACAACATCAACAACAACAATTTTTAAAACTCCTGAATACTGAAAGATCTGCTGGAGGTATTGACCATCCTTTGGAGGTGTTACTTCAAATTGTACCACAGAGCTATAGTAATAAATACAGCATGGTATTGCAAATAAATGGTCATATTGGTCAATGGAATCAAACTGAAAGCCCAGAAATAAGTCTACATACCTATGGACACCTGGTTTTTGATAAGCAAACCAAAAACACACACTAGAAAAACAAAATACAGCATCTTCAACAAACGGTGCTGCTCAGGCTGGACAGCTGCATGGAGAAGAATGCAAATGGATCCAGAGTTATCAACCTGCACAAAACTCAACTCCAAATGGATCAGGGACCTCAACATAAGATTAAACACACTGGGCGCTGGCTAGATGGCTCAGCGAGTAAGAGCACTGACTGCTCTTCCGAAGGTCCTGAGTTCGGATCCCAGCAACCACATGGTGGCTCACAACCACCCGTAAAGAGATCTGACGCCCTCTTCTGGTGAGTCTGAAGACAGCTACAATGAATTACGCTGGAGCAAGCAGGGGACTGAGCGAGCTGGGCCGACGGAGGTCCAGAGTTCAACTCCCTGCAGCACACACATGATAGCTCATGGCCACCTGTACAGCTACAGTGTACTCATACACATAAAATAAATAAAATAAATCTTAAAAAAATTAAACACATTGAATCTGCTAGAGGAGAAAGTGGGGCACAGTCTTGAACTCATTGGCCCAGGAAAAGGCTTTCTTGAACAAGACACCAAAAGCACAGACACTAAGACCAGCAATTCATAAATGGGACCCTGTGAGACTTAACAGCTTCTGTGTGGCAGGGGTTACCATCATTCGGACAAAGCAGCATCTGATAGGAGGTTAATATTTAAAACACAGAAAGAACAAAACAAAACAAAACAAAACACTGGACATCAAGAAAGTAAATAAGCCAATTTAAAAATGGGGTACACATCTAAACAGAGAATTCTCGAAAGAGGAAACACAAATGGCTGACAAGCACTTCAAGAAATCTTCAACATCCATAGTCATCAGGAAAATGCAAATCAAAATGGCTTTGAGACTTCATTTTACACCAGTCAGAATGGCCAACAAATGACAGCTCCTGCTGGTGAGGATGTGGAGTAAGGGGAACACTCATCCATTGCTGATGTGAGTGCAAACTTGTACAACCACTGTGGAAGTCAGTGGGTTGACGCCTCAGGAGCCTGGGAATAGATTACCTCGAGATCTAGGTATGTCTTTGTTGGGAATATTCCCAAAGGGCCCTACATTTTACTACAAGGGCACTTGTTCCAGCTCCACCCTGTTCTTTGTTGCTCTGTTCATAATAACCAGAAAATGGACACTGTCTAGGTAACCATAAATGGTTGAATGTATAAAGAAAATGTTGTACATTTACCTAACATAGTACTGCTCTGCTGTTAAAAAATAAAATTATGAAATTATAGGTAAATGTTAGTGAGGTAATCTAGATCCAGAAAAACAATTATGATATGAATTTGCTTATATGTGGATATTAGCTGTTAAGTCTTGAATAAGTAGGCTACGATGGGTATAGCCATAGAAGTTTGGCAAAGAGTAAGGGCCTGAGGCGGGACAGATGGATCTCCCTACGTAGGGGAAATAGTGTAGATAGTTATCAGTGGATGAGGGGAGAGACTGGAACATGAGGATCAAATGGAGATGGTGAGGGAAGTTAGGGGTGAAGGAAGGAATATAAAGAGGGACAGCTAAAACCAGGCATTTGAGGGGACATATGGAAACCTAATACAATAGAAGCTTCCAAAAATATACATATATGAAGGCAATGTAAATAAAATTGCCCAATAACAGGGGAGGCAGAACCCCCAGCTATACATCAAACACCACCAAATAAAGCTTCCAAAAGCAGGAATGGGGTACGCCTAATTGAATTGTTGGTCAAAATGGGCCCATGGGAACCCCCAAACAACCCAGGCTGTTTTAAAGACTATAGGTATCTCCCCATAAACTGGCAGTAAGAACTCCATTGCTGAAGAAAACACATAGGCAACTCATGGAGCATGGAGCAGTCAAGTTGATGCCTACTTTGAGCCTTTACCCACAATGACTAATGTTCATAGTACTAGAAGGTTCTGTGCACACTCCTAACGGAGAAAGGGAAACAGACTCAGCTACAAACCCTTCAACCTACAACAATGACCTCCCTGTAGGATGCTCTAGTGCAACAGTAGCCTAAAGTGTGTGTGAGTGACTAACTACTATATGACTGGATTTAAGGCCCACTTTATGAGCTGGAACCCATCCCCAACACTGCTCGGATGACCAAGAGCCTGAGACTAGATAGCCCATAGACCTAGGGGAAAACCAAATACTTTTGTTCTGCTAAAAGAACACAGCAATAAAATTACTTCTAAATACATTCTGCTATACTCAGAGATCTATCTCCTGTTCAGCCATCATCAGAGAAGCTTTCTTCTGGTATATGATAACAAATACAGACCCAAAGCCAGACAGTGTAAATAGAGTGAGTGACCATGAACATTAAGTCATTTGATAGATGTCTCTATCAAATTCCTCTCCTCGGGGCTATGGAGTTTGCAGAAGAGGAGGCATAAAGAGAGTAAGAGCCAGAAGAGAAGGAGGACACCAAGGGAACAAAGCCCTTTCAACACAGCTGGATTGATCCATATGAACTCTCAGAGACAGGCAGCATACACAGGCCTGCATGGGTCTGTTCCAGATGGAGACCCAATGCTGAGAGGAGAAGTCGACACAAGCCCCTTTCCATAATCTAGAAGCTATCTCCAATTATTAATCATTTGCAAGTGAAAAAAATTAGTTTTCTCTAATAGAGTTTCACTGGGGATACAAACTACTCACAAAGGAAGGCCCCATGACCAGCTCCTCTTTCTATTTATCTATCCTATTGATCTGTCTATCTACCATCCATCCATCCATCCACCCATCCATCTATCCATCCATCCATCCATCCATCCATCCATCCATCCATCCATCCATCCATCTACCTATCGATCCATCTATTCATTATTTTACATGTATATTAGGGCTTCTGGTTTTGTATTTTTATGGGCTTCTCTGTGCAAACACATGCGTCTCTGTATGTGGTTTTTGTGCCTTTTCTTTGGCCCTTTTTCTTCTGTTTGTTTTGACCTATTCCAATTTGTCATTTTTGCTCTATCTTATTTTATGCTGTTATTATTCTTAAGATGCCTGCTTGTTTTCTAAGGAGAGATGGAAAAGGTGTGAATTTGGATGGGAGGGGAGGTGGAAGGATCTCAGAGGAGTTGGGGGAGAAAAATCAAAATCCAAATATATTGTGTAAAAATAAATCCATCTTAAATAAAGCAAAATAGAAGAAAAAAAGAAAAAGAAGAAGCTGAATCAGGTGCTCTTTAAAACAGTAGTTTTTAATTTAAAAAACTTCTAGGCTCTCATACATTGGCACTGCATCTATGTCCCTCTCACCTCTTCTTTCCCTCTCTAATCTCCTACATCATCCCAGTTCCCCATTTCATCCCAGATTCATGACCTCTCCTTTATTATGATTACACGTATTGCATATTTATTTTTGTGTGTGTTTATTCTTTTTTTATTAGATATTTTCTCTATTTATGTGTCATATCTCCTTTCCCAGTTTCCCCTCTGAAAAAAAGAAAAAAAAAAGAAAGAAGAAAAAAAACCCCTGTTCCTTCCCCCCTCCCCCTGCTCACCAACCCATCCTCTCCTGCTTCCTGGCCCTGGCATTCCCCTACACTGGGGCAAAGAACCTTCACAGGGCCAAAAGCCTCTCCTCCCATTGATGACCAACTAGGCTATCCTCTGCTATACATATGCTGCTGGAGCCATTAGACCCACCATGTGTACTCTTTAGTTGGTGGTTTAGTCCCTGGGAGCTCTGAGGGTACTAGTTAATTCATATTGTTGTTCATCCTAAGGGGCTGCAAACCCTTCAGCTCCTTGGGTCCTTTCTCCAGCTTCTTAACTGAGGACCCTGTGCTCAGTCCAATGGTTGGCTGTGAGCCTTTACTTCTGTATTAGTGGTGTACTGTCAGAGACTCTCAGGAGACAACTATATCAGGCTCCTGCCAGCCAGCACTTGCTGGCATCTACAATAGTGTCTGGATTTGATGATTGAATATGAGAAGGATTCCTAGGTGGAGCAGTCTCTGGATTGTCCTTCCTTTATTCTCTGCTCCATAATTTGTCTCTGCAACTCCTTCCATGGGTATTTTGTTCCCCCTTTTAAGAAGGAACGAAATATCCACACTTCGGTTTTCCTTCTTGAGTTTCTTGTGGTTTGTGGATTGTATTTTGGGTATTCCGAGCTTCTGGGCTAATATCCACTTATCAGAGAGTGCATACCATGTGTGTTCTTTTGTGATTGGGTTACCTCACTCAGGATGATATTCTCCAGATCCATCCATTTCCCTAAGAATTTCATAAATTCATTGTTTTTAATAGTTGAGTAGTACTCTGTTGTGTAGATGTACCACATCTTCTGTATCCATTCCTTTGTTGAGAGACATCTGGGTTGTTTCTAGTTTCTGGCTATCATAAATAAGGTTGCTATGAACATAGTGGAGCATGTGTTCTTATTACATGTTGGAGTATCTTCTGGGTATATGCCCAGGAATGGTATAGCTGGGTCCTCTGGTAGTACTATGTCCAATTTTCAGAGGAACCACTAAACTGATTTCCAGAGTGGTTGTACCAGCTTACAATCCCACCAGCAATGAAAAAGTGTTCCTCTTTCTCCACAACCTCGCCAGCATCTGCTGTCACCTGAGTTTTCGATCTTAGTCATTCTTTGCATTTGCCTTTCGCCATCTGTTGATATCTGGTGTTAGATGTTCTTGCTGTCTCTGGCTGGAGCTTGTTCCTTCTGTGGATTTGTAAGCCTGTGTCAGCGCTTCTAGGAGATCAACTCTTCTCTGGTAAGACCTGTGTACAGCTGTGGATCAGCTGTCCCTCCTGAGTCCTGGGGTCAGAGCACATCCTGGAGACAAGCTCTCTGCTTTCGGGAAAGGTGCAGAGAGGGTTGTGGATTTGCTGTCCCTCCTACTTGTAGAGGGAGGTAGAAAGGATCCTGTCCCAGATGCCCTGCCACTTCTGTGGCCTGAGCCTCCTGGCTGATCCCGTTAGAAAGTCACCAGAGAGAAAATGGTGATCTCGCCTGAGTCATATGTGCACATTTGTATATACATGTATATATGGATATACAACATACAGAGTCTCCTGAGTATTGCTTGTATGTACATGTATTCAGGGTTGATCATCTGGGGTTGGACAACCGATGCATGAATTCTTCCCTGAATAAAATGACTCCTTTGTCTCACCAGCTTTGCTCAACCTGTAGCTCTTCATTTAGAGATGGGGCTTGTGGAATTTCTCCAGTCTGTGTTGGCATGTCAACAGATACTGTCCTCATTCAAGTCTTGTTCACTAACTATATGGCTTAGGCTTCATAGCTGCCAATTCCCTGGCATGTATAGAGAGTACTACCTAGCAGCATGTGCCCTGGAACTTTGGCTCTTACAAGCTATATCTTGTCTGCAATTTTTCCTGAGCCTAAGTATAGGGATTGCATTGCACATGTGTCAGTTAGGATTGGGGACCCTACAGTCACTTGTCCTCTGACTAGTCACATGTTTTGGCTAGTTGGAAATCTCTAATTTCCATCTGTTGAAAACAACAAAACAAAACAAAAACAAAAACAAAGCAACAACAAAAAACTTCTTTGATAATGGGTGACAGCCACATCTGTCTGTGGGTATTAGAAATCAGTTAGGAATTCTATTGTGTTCAGAATATAGCAACAGTAGTTTCTTCTCTGAGTTCCTTGGCCTCACCAGCCATGGGGAGTTGGCTACAGAATGAGGAATGAGTTTCCTCCCATTGAGTGAGCATTATGTCCAATTAGACAGTTGTTGGTTATCTCACAGATAAAATGTCTCTATAACACCATTCCAGGACTATCCTACTGAGCCAGTCATTGTTGTGGTGTGTGACCTAAGGATGTAGGTGGGATTGTTACCTTGCACAACTCCTCTATATCCTGTCTCTCCACAGCCACAAATGTGAAAATATTTGGGAGGATGATCTTTTTATGTATGCTCACACATGAAGTTATAACAGGAATCCTTTGGCCTTCCAATTCATTATGAGCTCCCCTTCTCTTTCCATGTTGCTGAAGATGCCTGGTACCCACAATCTACCTGTTTGCTTCCTAGATAGCTGAGATCATAGGTGTACATCACCACTTGCCACCATTGGTTTCCTTTTATAAAGAACATTTGAAAGAGCACAGTCGTTTGCGTGGGAAATTGAAGTGAAGGAGATAAGAGATAAGAGGAATGAGTGTGGTGGTGGTGGTGGTGGGGGCAATTGAAAGCCTGAAGTGAGCCTCCAGGAAATGCTAGCTATTATATACTTTGATTTAATAATTTTGGCCATGAGAGACCAGAAGTAAAAGATGACCATTTTTAGGAACTTTAGTAGGAAGCCAAAAGTAAGCATTTCATGATAGTACACAAGAGTTCCTGTCCTTCATACTTACACAAATGAAAGATTGCCTTCACAGAAATGCTTAAGCACATACATTCTAAGCAGCTTTATATATGCAGAAAGAAGAGACAATCTCAATAAATTCATCTGATGATTGGACAAAATTAAGATCAATGGTTCATAACCACAAAAGGATATTCTGAGATAAAAATTTAAAGGACATATTATGTCAAAATTTGGTAGGAAATCAAAAAGGAATCTTGCTATGTGGGAGAAGATAGTCTATGCAAGCTGCCTTGTCTGTGAGTTTTTTTTAAAGCCAATGAAATATTGTGTTTTGCCATTCATTTGGAGAAATAAGAAATGGATGAATATATGGAGCTCAAGAACATAAAATGTTTTCCTTTTATTATGTATATGCTTGTCAATATACATAGAGCCAAACAGCAGAAAGAGTGGGCACTGACTCCTTTTTTTTTTTTTTTTAAAGAAAAAAGGTATTGCTATTCATTTATCAGTTATACCAAGTGACTGCAATGATGTACAGTCATAATAACTTGGGAAACATTGTACAGAAAATGATGGTTCTGAGTCTCTTTACAAATATAGCCATCTTCAAAAAACTAAGCTCTAATAATAACCTGTGAAATGCCATGACATATAGAAAATAAATTGTAGTAAGTCCTTTAAATATAAGTTGTTTAAAACCTCCAATAGTATTTATGCTTGCTTAGGAAAATAGCAATAAAGGAGTCCCCTTAGTGTCCATGACTTCAGCCACAGCTAGTGGGATCACGTTACAATACTAGGCATGAGTTTCCACCCATTGATCAGGACGTAACAACCTAGTCAAGAGCAGACTGTTACTCCCAAGTGCCGCTATCGTACCTTGAGGATACCCTGTTTTCCTGGGCTCTACAGCTGGCTTGGATATTGATTGAATTTTCCTCTCTTGGTGGCTTGAGTGACACCTTTTATTATGTATATGCTTGTCAATATTAAAAGTATATGCTTGTCAGTATTAAAAGTACTGGTGTTCAGGAAGGGGTCTTCCAGGCCAACTCCAACTCGACTCCTCTGAGTGCTCCAGATCTGGAGGACTTGGTGTCTTCAGCAATAGGGCCCTGCCTTCACATTCTGGGAGGCAAACAATAGTCTCTGTTGTCTGGGGAGTTTCTTAGTCTTCTCTGATCAACAATTTGAGGGGAGATTTCTTATGCCTGGAATTGGGAATTTTGTTAGTCTATGGTTTGGGTGGAGCATCATTCCCCCCAAGTGGTGTAATTTCATTTAACTGTGTGCTATATATGTATTTTCAGGTAAATTTAAAACAATACTGTTTTCCCATGGCATTTCCACCATCCTTTAAGTTATTTGTTCTCCGTGCTCCTCCTCCTTCTGTCTTACCATCTGTCCTTCCTCCCCAACTCTGACATCTGAGGATTTGGAGCTAGGACCCACAAGTCAAAAAGAACATGTGACATCTGTCTTTTGTGTGTCTAAGTCTGGGTTACCTTACTCAGCATAATATTTTCCTGTTTACTATCCATTTACCTGAAATTTTCATGATTTCACACTTCTTTTCACCTGAATATTATTTCCTTGTGTCCATACACCCTGTTGTCATTATCCATCATCAGCTGAGGACGTTTAGGTTGCTTCCTCCTCCTGGCTATGAGAGCTGAGCAGTAAAGAATAGGGTTGAGCAAGTATCGATGAAGTAGAACTTCCAGTCTATTGGGTACATGGCAAGGAATGCGATAGCTGTGTCATACAGTAGACCTACTGTGGTTGTTTGAAAGAGAATGCCCTCAGAGTTGTACATATTGTATGCTTAGTCACCATTTGAGGAAAGATGAGGAGGTATGGCCTTGTTGGAGGAGGTAGAGTGTTAATGGTGGGTTTTGAGGTTTCAAAAGCCCAGAGCGGACTCAAGC
>JADRCD010144860.1:0-25665 GCA_019843815.1 Montemys delectorum
CCCTGTCTCTTCAGCATCTTCTGGCATAAGGCCTCTCTATGTAGCCACGGCTAGCCTGGTCTACATAGCAAGGTCCAGGCTAGAAAGGAATTCATAGTGCTCTTGGACAGTGCTCTTTAAGGAAGACACTGAAGGCTACCCTCTGTGAGAACACCCCTTCCCTCCACACGCACACACACACAGAGACACATGTAAGACATGAATTAAAGATTAGAAGGAGCTGGTTAAATGGATAAATACAAGAGACATGTAGTTTTTTTTACAGGATCTCTGCCAAGAGGCCTGGCAACTTTCCTTCCTTCCTTCCTTCCTTTTTTTTTTTTTTTTTTTTGGTTTTTTGAGACAGGGTTTCTCTGTGTAGCCCTGGCTGTCCTGGTACTCACTCTGTAGGATTAAAGGCATGCACTACCACTGCCTGGCTCCTTCCTTCCTTTCTTATACTTTATACACTGTAGATGTCTTTAGACACACCAGATCTCTCTACAGATGGTTGTGAGCCACCATGTGGTTGCTGGGATTTGAACTCAGGACCTTCGGAAGAACTGTCAGTGCTCTTACCCGCTGAGCCAACTCTCCAGCCCCTGGCAACTTTCAAGTTAAAACTTTCCCCTTTTCTTCTTAGTTGAGGTTCTCTTGCTGTGACAAAAACATGATTGCAAAAAGCAACTTGGGGAGGCCATGGAGGGATGCTGCTCACTGGCTTGCTCTTCACGGCTTTGCTCAGCCAGCTTTCTTACAGAACCCAGGACTACCAGCCCAGGGATGGCTCCCCCCACAACGAGCTGGTCCCTCCCCCACCTATCACCAATTTGGAATGCGTATTACATTCTTGCTTAGAGGCCGATCTTATGGAGGCGTCTTTTTTCGGTTGATAGTCTCGCTTCCTAAATGACTCCAGGTGTGGCAAGTTGACACAGAACAAAAGTAGCAGGCCTCCCTACTGCCTTTTCTTTTAGATATCCGCACCCTGAGCCCAGAGCTTTCTCACTCTCTGAAGCCCCTCCCCCTTCCTGCCATGCAGCCGTTTGCTGAACTCCGTGGCTGGACTCGAACTTGGAAAATTCGACTTTCCTCTTGCATCTGCCTTCTCCTGGCAGCTGCTAGCATTTACAGCTTGATAGCCTCATTCTTTTCTCTCTTTTTCTGAGAACCACAATAAAACTGTCCCTGAGCTTCAAAAAGAAAGCAAGGGAGGAAGGAAATCGTTTATTTTGAGCCAAATATGAATGCACACGGTCCAGAATTGTGGTTCAAGTTACTCTGAATGGCATATTCACCTCCATGGTCCAGTTCTCCAAGTTCGAGTCCAGCCACGGAGTTCGGCAAACGGCTGCACGGCAGAGAGTGAGAAAGCTCAGGGTGTCAGGGTGCGGATATCGAAAAGAAAAGTTGAAGCCTGGCAGTGGTGGCACACGCCTTTAATCCCAGCACTTGGGAGGCAGAGGCAGGCGGATTTCTGAGTTCGAGCTCAGCCTGGTCTACAGAGTGAGTTCCAGGCAGGAGAACCACCTGAAGCTGGAGACTAGCCTGGTCTACATGTCACGTTGCAAGCCAGACAGGGTTATACAGAGAAACTGTGTCTTAAAACAAAACATATAAAGAAAGCACATTGTTTGAACTCCAAAAGCTTGCATACCAGATTCAATCAAAACAGACACAAGCTGGGAGCTAATTTAGAGGAATTCCAAGGCTGCAGGAATGGTTGCCCTCCAGGCTGATCCCAGCCCCCAGCAGGGCAGTGTTCCTGTAAACCCAGAAAGCTGCTGCAGAGGCCCACAAAGGCTAAGGGAAGCCCAGACTCTTCTGGAGGGGCCGGCCCTTCACTGGGTCTGGAGGGATCTGAGGGTTAGCCCCAGCACCTGGGGTGACCTGACACCCTGTCTGTGCCACACTCGGTTGGCTCTTGAACTTGGAAACCCACCAGGGGTCACAGGCACCTCCTGACCCCTTAGGGATGCAGGTGGAAGGTCCTGGGGAGGGGACAACTCAGCCCTATCCCTAATGCTGTGCCCTGCACAGCACCTGAAGCTCCCTCCCTTGTCCCCCCACCTCCTCTGTTCAACATGTCCATTTCTCTCATGAGGTCTGTCCCACAGGCTGCTGGGCACAGGACCCTGGAAGGATGAAGGCAGGAACATGTTCTGGGCAGGACATCCTCATGGACAGGGGACAGAATGAGACAGGACAAAAGATCTGAATGTCCACTTACTTGGCCTTGCTCTGGATGCTAGGGGTAGAATGAGGGAGTTCTTAGTCAAGGAGGCCTTGCACTTCAGAGCTAAAAGTAGGAATGCTGTGGAGGTCAGAGGAGAATTTGTTCGAGTTGACGCTCTCCTCCACCAAGTAGGTCATGGGGATTGAACCCAGGTCATCAGGCTTAGCTGCAGGCACTTTTTACCCACTGAGGCATCCTCCTGGCCTTATTTTGTGAGTCAGAATCTCCCTGTGTAGCCAATGCTGATCTCCGATTAATGATTCTCCTGCCTCATCTTAAAGAGTGCTGGGATTATAGGTGTGTGCTCACATGACCAGAAAACACACATTAATAACTAATAATTAATAAGTTTTGAAACAGCCTCACTGCGTATCCCTGGCAGGCTTGGCACTCACTAGGTAGACTAGGCTGGCCTCGAACTCACAAAGCTCTGCCTGCCTTTGCCTCCCAGGTACTGAGATTAAAGATGTGTGTGTCTGGTAATTACATAATTTTTAAAAAAAGATTTATTTATTTGAGTACACTGTAGCTGTACAGATGGTTGTGAGCCTTCATGTGTTTGTTGGGAATTGAATTTTTAGGACGTCTGCTCGCTCTGGTCAACTCCACTTGCCCAGTTCCTGCTTACTCCAGCCCTAAGACTTATTATTATAAATAAGTACACTGTAGCTGTCTTCAGATGCACCAGAAGAGGGCGTCAGATCTCTCAGGACCTTCGGAAGAGAAGTCAGTGCTCTCACTTGCTGAGCCATCTTGCCAGCCTTACATAATTCTTTAATGATGGGCTTTGAACCACATATAAGACCTCACTATTCCTCATATTCAACTTGTGCGACTACCTTTGGTAACAAATTGCATTCTGGGAAGTCAGATGACTGACACCCCACTGCCTTCCCAAAGTTATCATGGCCACGGTGCTGCGGTGCAATCAGTACTGCCCACCCTCTGGAATGTGCAGCTTAAGCAGGACTAACATCTGGTCATTTCCTGTCGAACACCTCTGCCGCTTTTGCTCCTGAGACCCAACGCTGAGAAATAACAGCAGGACTTAAAGATTGACAGACCTGGAAGCATTAGTCAGCAGGCGATAGGTAACTCCGGGAAGAACCGAAGCAATTTTTAGCCTGGGTTCAGAAAGGCAGCACATCCCAAGAACAAGAAGTTTGTTCTGAGCCTGGGAGGAACACCAGTGCTGTGTCGTGTCCATCAAGACGCAGGTGGTCTAGCACATGCTCTGTCCTCCCTCCGGCAGAAGTCAGGGACCCGGCGTGATCTGCTTCCAGCAAGTGGCCTCTTCCTCCCTTTTATACAGCGAAGGCCAAGTGTGACTAAGGGAGCCTTCTCTTGCTCCCACTTCAAGATACACAACCAACCAACCCCCGAGGACTCTGTGTGGTATGGGGAGGGCTGGGAAGTCAGCTCATGGCTGCATACAAACTAGCATTCTCTATCACTCCCTTACACCCTAGCCAATTATTATTATTTTTTTAAAGGCAGAGTCTTGGGGCTGGAGAGATGGCTCTGTGGTTAAGAGCACTGGCTGTCTTTCCAGAGATCCTGAGTTCAAATCCCAGCAACCACGTGGTGGCTCACAACCATCTGTCATGGGATCTGATACCCTCTTCTGGTGTGTCTGAAGACAAGTTACAATGTACTCATATATATATATAACAAATACATCTTTCTTAAAAAAAAAAAAAAAAAAAAAAAGGCAGGTTCTCAGTACATAGTCCTGGAACCTGTCAGGCAGAGAGGTCTGCCCCACCTCTTAAACCCTGGGGTACTTTGTATCATGCTAGGTGTACATGGATATTTTTGTTATATGAATGGTTCCTGGTTTTCTGGCTTATGGAGAAGCCTTCCCACCCCGTTTGCCACAATCCTTCCTGAGGTAGGATGACAACCTTTCTGTGTCCCCCTTGTCCCCGTGTGGTTTTTCTCTAGCTGACTTTGAGTGAGTTTTCATCTAACAACAGACCACGGGCTGGGTGCATGTGCTCTCTCCCTATGGTGAAGATGGGGAATTGTACTCAGGACACAGATCCTCTGTTTTAGACACAATGAATGGCAATGAGCTGTCCTAGAACAGGATCAACCACCTGCCATGTGGCTGAGCAAGCCCACCAGCTATGAGGAAACAGTACCTGCTGTGTTCTGCTTTCAAAAACAACAGATGCCTGAATTCTCCAGACCCTGACATGACAGTAATTCCCAGAGGTCTATTTTTATGTACAGAGTCAACATCAAAGACCGATCCGAAGATAAAAACACATTTCTTTTAATTGGTCTTGGCTTTGATTTGTACCGACAAAGCCCTGGAGACACCAATACAATTTGAGCGTAAACAAACAGTACTGTGGCAGTTAGAGAAAACACAGACCCACTTCCCAGGCACGTGACTGCTTCCCAACCCCACCTCCTGCTTCTTCTTGTGCTTCAGTTCAGAAAGGTGATACCATGTCCTGGCACTAGCCTGGCTGAGGCAGGAGGACCACTGGTGTGGGGCCAGTATGGGATAGGATACATACTGAGACCTTATTATTTTTTTTTGAAGGGAAGAAAAGTTAGTTTGAAACCAAATTGTGCAGACCTGAACACTAACCCGGCCCGCCCGCATTTAAGATTTGCTTCTCTGGACTTGAAGAAATTTACCAGCAATTTTACTTGAGAATCTGCATCAAAGACCAAGACAACATTCTAAATGCACTCATGCATGTGGCAGAGCCTTCCTGTGCTGTGCACATGAGAGATAAAACAAAGAACTTTTCTTTCAGGCATGGCAGCGCCTGCCCACCCGTGAGTGCAGCACTGAGGTCTCACGCTCTGTCCGGGAGCAATTCTAGCAGGAGATGTGCTTTGTGGACACTCACGGTTCCCGAGGATGGGCCGCCATTGTGAAAAGAGTGTGCGGTTGTTTCTACCACTGCTGCCTGGTGTTTTGCTCCACACTACTGGGATGTATGACCCACTCGGCTATATTAACCTACCTTTAAAACACAGAGAATGGCTGGGCACACTGAACTGTTTACGTAAGAAGCTAAGCATTTGCTGCCTCGACCTTACCCTTCCTACACAGCTTTTAGTTTTGAATGTAACAGTTAAACTCAGCAGGTTGTAACCATGCAACCACAAGTGACACTGCACATGACCTACTGCGACACAAGCGAAGCATCATCTCCATTTTCATGGCCTAGTGATAAACTTTATGACTGAGCAAGCAGAGGACACAGTCACCACTGCATTCCTATGGGGAATGGCATTCGGGAGTCAGTTGGTTCAAGACTTGGAACCGGACCCCTTGACTGTGTGGAGCGAAGCCAGAGGCAGGTGCACGAGCTCTGCGATCCCAGTGGTAGTGAGCTGGTCTTCCCCTGAAGGAGCAGTGGTGTGGAAAGTACGGCTCCTGCACAGGGTGCGCAGAGTGGGACGTACCTGGGGAGACCCTGAGCACAGTAGGCACACTCATAGAGCTCTGAGTGCTCGAGATCCAGGTCCTTGGCCTTGCCAGGTCAAGCCTGCAGCTCCTGATGGGCCTCCCGTTGTGCTCAATCCTCTCCACCCTTCAGACCCAAGGTAGTTTCCTTAAACAAGAGCAATCGCCAAGTAGGCTTTGCTCTAAAAAGGGAGTCGGATCTGCTTTGGTGGAAGTCTGAGCGGCTCCCTGGGTTCTGCACTAAGCTAGAAGAGCTGTATAAAACCTGTGGAGGCAGCTGTGAGGGCATCCACTCCTGGGCAGTCAACTTCTGGGTCAGGTAAGAGCCTGGGGTCCAGACCCTGCCGGTGCATTCAGAGAAGCCCTGGGAAAACAATGTGCTAATGTGGGCAGCAGCCTGGGGGGCACTGGCCCTCCTGAAAAGACACTTTGGGCTTGGTATAGAGGTAGGAAGACAGGGACAGGAATGGGCCAGGCAGAGGAGGAAACGCCTCAGGGAAAAGTGGCTTTTCCCCACCTCACACCTGTCCACCCTCCTGCTGGTCACCCGTAGAAAAGCTACACTATTGCTCATTCTGTTTAGAGAGTCAAGTCCAGGAGAAGCAGCCAAATGCCCTCAGCCAGGCCTGAAGCTGGCCTGCCTTCACAAGGAGATGGACTGAGACTGCAGACACCCAGAAGGCGATCCACTGTGGTAGGTGCAGCAATGGGCATCGAGGAGGGGGCTCCGGGACCAACAGCACTCAGTCCTTCTGGTGAGGGTGTGCGTGGGCTCACACACAAACCACGGGCTGCAAGCCTAGCAGGAGAGGCCTGCGGTCCAGTTCATAACATTTGTCCCATTCATGGATATTTGTAAAATAATTAAAAAGCCCACATCTAAAAGTTATAATTTATAGGACATCCAGTATAAAAGCAGTCTTCAAAAAGGGATTCTGGCTCTCAGAAGAAGTCCGCAGCCCTCGGCCTTCTCTTTGGGATGGTGGCCGGTAGCCTCATGGACAGAGGAGTGCTGGCCGGGGAGCTCGTGGGGGTCTTCAGCACTCCGTGGAGTGGCCTCTGCTCGGGGTTAAAGGCCACTCTGGAGAGGCCTGTGGGGCTGACCAGGATACTCTTGTCTGTCTTCTTAAATTCTGTCCCAAAAGAAAGTAAGGCTACTTAGTTTACTTTTTTATTTTTTATTTTTTGTTTTTTGAGACAAGGTTTCTCTGTATAGCCCTGGCTGTCCTTGAACTCAGAAATCTGCCTGTCTCTGCCAGGCAAGTGCTGGGATTAAAGACGTGCGCCACCACTGCCGGGCTACTTAGTTTATTTAGTTGGGTGTCATGTCTGTCCTTCCCAGGTAGACAGGACTCATGGCTTACATTCCCTAGGCCCCAGAAATGCAGAAGACACCTAGGTACAGCAAGGGGAGCAAGTTCCAGTTGGTGGGTCCTGAAGTTTGCTGTGGGTTGTGTGTGCCCAAGCTTGTGCTCAGCAGTGAGGCAAGCTGCCTGAGCCCTGCCCTCACCCCCAGCTCTATAGGCCAGGCTGTTTATCTTGAGGTATTTGCTCTTCATTCCTTCCTGTGCTCTCTGCGCTCTCTCCAAACCCATGTGTGCTCACTCATGCAAACAGAGGTGGGTTTGCTCACACTCACTATCCATGCAAATAAGGACTTTATTAAATTAAATTAAGTTAAAAAATACTAGAGTGTGGTAGTATGTGCCATTAGCTAATTCAGCATTCAAGAGGGAGGCAGGGATTGTGAATCTCTGAGTTCCAGGCCAGGTGCAGCCACATAGACTCCTCAAAAACCAACCAGCCAGCCAGCCAGCCAGCCAACCACACCTTCTTACAAGAGTCATTTGGTTTCTTTGATCTAACAGTAAGGGTCGTCCACCATGTAGTGGGCAGTGTGGCTACAGCCGAGGCAGCTAGAGCTAAGGAACCAGGGTTTCTTAGTCTCTGAGACAGAACTAAAGAGCACCTGGACAAATGGCTTCTCACTACACCCTTTTCCTGGTGGCCTAAGATCCCAAGAAATCTCTCCCAACCTTTAATCTTAACATTCAGGAGGCAGAGGTAGATCTCTGTGAGTTTGAGGCTAACATGGTCTACACAATGAGCTCCAGGACAGCCCAGCCAGGGCTACATAGAAATTCCTTGTCTCCAAAAACAAAAAAACAAACAACACCCCCACCCAAATTCTATCTCTTTGCCTGCCAATCCATCCATCCACCCACCCACCCGCCCATCCACCCATCCATCCGAAATCTCTCCCTACCTCAGCAACCCACATGTGACCTGTGAGGAGAGTGACCTTGGCATTGCCTAACTGACTGACCCAGAAGTAGACGGAAGACAACGGTCTCTGGCTGCTGGGGAACCCCGAGCCAGCTCTAGTTGGTTGGTCTCAAGGAAGTTTTACAGAAGGCCACCCACTCACCTGCCGTCATGTTTCTGTTCAATCCAAAGGTGACTTTCTTGGAACTGGAGGGTGTTTTATTCAGCTGCAGAACAATAAAAGAGTAACCATGGTAACACAGGTGCCCAGCCTCCTCGCCTGGGGTTTTCTGAAGAACTTACCCAGGGAGGGAGGGCCCCTGCAGTATTTTTCCTGACCTGCACACACACAAAGGCTAATGGGGCAGCATGCTGTAGCCTAAATGGATTGCGCTACCAGACTTCTGCCCATGACCTTCACAAACTACTTTTACGCATGCACAGATTTCCCAAACTAGACACTGTATTCCCAGTGAAAAACAGAGAAGAGGGATCATGATGTTCAGAATCCCAAATTTATCACCCCAAATTATAAGGATATATGTCAATAACCACTTTGCTTTTTGTCCCAGAATTAGGAGTTATTTACTATTAGTGTAAACAGTGTGACAGGTGTGAGGTGGTGTGTGAGCTTCCAGAAGACGATTTGAAGTATCTTCTCTTCTTCCACCTTGTGTTCTGGGGATTACACTCAGGCTTCAGACCTGGGTGGGAAGGACTTTTACCAGCTGAGCCACTGGGCAAGCCCAGAATTTCTAAGCTGTTCTAAGCTGAACTTGCAGCTCTCATCAATTGGGCTTAAAGGTCTATTTCAATGGGCAATGATATGATTTTAAAATCTTTGTTGGAACTTGGGAGGCAGAGGCAGGCAGATTTCTGAGTTTGAGGCCGGCCTGGTCTACAGACTAAGTTCCAGGACAGCCAAGGCTACAAAGAGAAACCCTGTTTTGACCCCCCCCAAAACAAACAAACAAATAAATTCTTTGTTGCAGATAGCATGCTAGGCCTTGATATGCACTAAGCAAATGCTCTACCACTGGGACCCTACCGTATATCAAAACTCTCAGCACTGTGTGTAAAGGACTTCAAATTATCCACATATCCCAACAGTCTTACACTGTAAGAGCTGTACTGAGCCCTTCCAGAACCCTGTGCCTCTTTCCGAGTGTGTTGCTACCTCGTTCCACCTGTGTGTACCTGTGAAGGCTGTTGGAGGAGGACTGCACCCCAGATCTCAGCACACCTGCCTGCATGTCCCTGTGGAGGGCTCACCTGGACAGCAGGACCTTGGGGACGGGTGGCAGAGCTGTTCTTGGCTTTCCTGAAGAACAGGGGCTTTGGTAAGAATCGAGTGTCAAACTTGACAAAGTCGTCCTCCATTTTCAGTGGCTTCTTCGGAGTCCTGTTGCTTCCCTGTGAGAAGGATGAGAGGCTGAGAGGAAGGGCCCGATCATTGCATCCTGCCAGGCTCACACCAGCACAGAGGAATGAGGACGTGCTGGAGGCCGACCCACTCCAAGCTCCTTAGCCCACAGCCCACCAGCTCTGTCAGGAACTCTCCTGCTCGGTGGAGCACTGACCTCACTTCTGGCACCATGCCCGCAAAGACCACACTGTCTTTTCAGCAGTGAAGCCCACTTTTTTCTTCTAACTTTGGGTTCTAACATAGGGCCTGCAGTCTTAATAACTCTTCCTTTCAAGGTCCGTCCGCCAAGTGAGAACTCATTTCTCTATCTGGGATCAGACACTATGTGGGCCGTGAGTCTGTGGTGGAGGGTAAGGCTGCTATGGGGCTCAGGCTCGGGTGCCCACATCTGGGAAGCCGAGGGTGGGGCCGCCATGTCGCTGTTTGGCTGGAGCTTGCTGCCTCCCTTGCTGAAACACAATGCCTTCTTCTGGCATGCCCCAAAGCAACCCTAGCCCAGGAGCAACAGCAGCAACCTCCCCAGACCCCAACTCGTTAGCAATCATCCCAATTTCAAGACCAGTTGCCAGGGGCATGAGAACCAGGCTATGGAGAAAGAGGTGCCTCTTCCAAGGGCAGGGTTAGAGGAGGATGTCCAAGCCAGCCGAGGGCTCTGCTCTCCTTCAGTAGTCCTCGACTGTCAGGGACGGGCTTCAGTGTCACAGGCACTGCCAAGCAGTGTGTATAGGGACTGGTGCTGAACAAGGTCAGATGTCTCCCTGTAAAGCCAGAGAGCCACTATCTCGATGGCTAGGTGGGCCATAGCAGTGAGCATGTGTGGTGGTGTTTGCTCTATGTGCAGCCCAGCAAAGGCAGTACACTTCCTAGACAGGGCACAAGGACAGAGCTGGGGTTCTTTACAGCTCTAAAAGTCCATAGAGAAGGAAAATCCTTTCATTCACCCAAACGTTGTAAGAGCCCCTTGCCACAGGAGTGGGCCTGACTGACAGTTTCTTAGCTCCAAGTCTATCCTTTCCTATCCAAAGAGATCGGGTGGGGAAGAGGGAGGAGTAAGGGCACTGAACAGAGCAGCTGCACTTGGCCACTGAGACTGGAACCTGTCATCTGCTTGTTGGTGAGAGTGGTTATAAAGCAGTGCATTCTGACCATTGCTCCACTGAGGTGTGCCTATCACTCTGCCCTAGCCCTGGTAGACAGCTGAGTTCTCGGAGCACAGCTATTCAAAAGCCCAGCACCTGAGCTCTGGGCCCCTCCCATCTTACCAGAGCTTGGATCTGCCCAGCGCTGGACTCCAACACACCGTTTGACATCAGTTTCATTTTTTTCCTCTTTTTTGAGATTGCTGTTTTTTGACTGGATGGATCATAGGGGTCAAGGGTGCTGGATGCTGTCTTCTTCTGTGACCTCTTGCACTGGGGCAGAGTGGTCTGGCCATCATTCCCTTCCACTGGGCTTGTTGGGGTACCTGCCTTCTGTACAGTTAGGTCACCACTGCTGACAGGGAGAGCTCCCAGTTTCCGTTTCCTTTTCCGGGCTTGGACACCTTCTGAGGAAGAAATGTGGGCAGCAGAGCTCTGAGGATGCCCACCGACAGCGTCATTCTTTGACATGTCCTCCTGAGGTGAAGTGGTGGATTTGCAGATCTCTCCGTGGGCCCTCAGTTTCTTTTTTCTTGGCCGTTTCCTTTTTTTGTGCATGGGCATGATGGGTGTAGGCTCAGTCACGCATGCTTGTGGGGCCTGCCTCTGGGCAGCGTCAGGCTCACAGTCAGTACTTGGGACTGCAGGCTTGGCAACAGCCTCCAAGTCCTGAGTGTCAGGCTGGAGGTGGCTCCTCTTCCTCCTTTTCCTTTTCTTCTTGTGAATGTGGCCTCCGCTGTCCTCCCCACCAGCAGGAGAGACTGTGTTCCCTACAAAAATGCAGAGCAATGATGCAGAGCCCTGCTGGTGACCACTGGCAGCCAGGGTCTCAGGTAGCTCAGACTGGCCAGAAATCTGCCATACAGCCAAGGCTGCTGTGGGAACCCTGATCCTGATACCACCTCTCTGAGCAACAGGAATCCAGGCGCACAGCATCACAGTACACCCCTCTAGAGGCACGGTCTCACTTCAGAGCTGCTAAGGTTGGCTGGGGAGATGGCTCTGTAGGTAGAGTGCTTGCCATCAAAGGGGGAGGACTTGAGTTTGGATCTACAGAACTCACATAAAAAGGTAACTGTGGTGGCATGCACCTATTACCCAGAGAACCGTGAGACCAGCGTCTGTCCAGGAAGTGCAGCTGGTATAGCACCCAGCACTCATGAGTTTGAGGGAAACCTGGGCTACGTAAGACGGCTCTAACCCAAAGAACCAACCTCCCCTCTCTCCCCTCCTCCAGCACTGAGACTTAAGGCCTAACAGTTTACCTTTCTCCTTCTCTAAGGCAGCTCTCTCTAAAAGCTTCTTTCTTCTTCTCTTGTGCCTTCTCTGACTGAGGGCTTGACCATTTTCCTCAGCAAAGCTGAGTTGAGCGCCATTGCCTATAGGTTCCAAAGGGACACTGGTCAGCTTTCAAGGCCTGCATCTGTGGCAGTAGCTCAGGTCCTGGGCCCCGCCCTGAGCTATCCAGCTAAGACTCCTGAGCCTGACTTCAGCTCCATTACCTGCACTACCGGCCACTTTTCCAACCCAACTCAAAGGCTCCTGACCAGAATGCATACTGGACAATGACTGGTGGGATTCTCGGTCTAGTCAGCTTTATATTCCCACTGGTTCTGTGAGCCATCCAGTCAGGGCACAACAAACAGGAGAGCTGGCTCACTGGCCTGCTCAGGTTTAACCAAGCTTATACCCTGGGGACATCCATCCTAAAGGAAAATGAAGAGTCCTGAGACACCTGGATTTTCTTTTTGACAAAGGATTTTAATCTTCCTAGCCCAGTTTTGCCGGCCTGTAAGTTGTGTATCATGTGTATGCCTGGGCCAGATGAGGGCATGGATTGGATCTCCTGGATCTGGAGTTACAGATAGCTGTGAGCTACCACGTGGGTTCTGGAACTGAACCCAGGTCCTCTAGAAGAGCAGCCAGTGCTCTTGACCATGGAGTGACCTCTTCTGCCTTCCCTTCCCCCATTAGAACCTTAACTGTAGAAAGCACTAATACATTTTCAAATAAATACCACATAGGTACTACCCACGCACAAGAGGCACCGGGTGGATGGCAAGTATGTGCAAAGGGTCTTGCACAGAGGCACTTCCTAGGGTACTAGCTTAGGTGTGCCAGGTGAACCCAGTGAAGACAGACACCACACAGATCACGTTCCCTATGACCCCATGTCCTAGATCTGGCAGGGCTGCCCTCGGTGTGGGGTGTGTACTGGGTGAGAACAACTTTTATTACCTTCAGAGAGGTCCTGGAACCTGAAAAGAAAAGAGCACACAGAAGTTCATAGAGGTCACAGTTCAGGTTTTGAGCATAAAGTGGGGATCCGGATACTCAGTGTTCACCCTCTCTCTCCCACAGAGAGGGGAGGGGACAGCCACACCTAGGGGTGCAGTGAGTGAGGAAGGAGAAAGCCTAGGACAACAGCACCTTCCATTCCACCAGCTCTGCATGGGACACAGTGGCTCACAACACCAAGAGAGCTGATGACTTTCTTGCTTGTTTCTGAAGGCAGATAGCTTAATACTGCTGTGTTCAGGGGAGGCACGCCCAGTAGCGTTCTCTTTATGCAGTTTTATGCATCAAATCAAATAATCAAAGTTGAGGATACGAGGGATGCACATGGGGTGGACATGGGGTTGTGGTGGGTTGCTGGGGTGGGCAGGCGGGCAGGTCAGCCCTAGCACCCACACTGGGGGCCCAGCTACAAAACATGAGAACTTATGGATGGATGACATCTTCTGGGGATTCTTTTTTTTTTTTTTTTTTTTTAAAGATTTATTTATTATTATATGTAAGTACACTGTAGCTGTCTTCAGACACACCAGAAGGGGGCGTCAGATCTCATTACGGATGGTTGTGAGCCACCATGTGGTTGCTGGGAATTGAACTCAGGACCTTTGGAAGAGCAGTCAGTGCTCTTAACCGCCGAGCTGTCTCTACAGCCCCCATTTTGTTGTGTCCGCATGTTTGCATATGAGCACATGTGCATGTAGCGGTCAGAGATTGATACTGGGTACCTTCCTCAGCCACTCTCCACCGGGTCTCTTGTTTGAACTCAGAGCTTATCAATTTGGGTAGTCTAGCTAGCTTACTTTGGGAGTCCCATCTCTGCCTCCCAACCAAGTGAGCTGCCTTGCTGCCTGGAACTTCACGAGTGCTGGGATTAGATATGAGCCTCCACCCTTGCCAGGCCCCTCCATGCACACTGAGGAGCCAGACTCTAACCCTCACGTTTTCTCACACCATGGCAGTACGTTATCCATTGGCCCACGTCCTTAGCCCCTTTCTAAAGGCCTTCATAATATAAAGGATCAAGCTCAGACCAGTGCCTGCTAACCCAAACAGAGGACATGACCAGACAGCTGCTATCCACAGTCAGTCAGAACACACCGACTGGCTTTCAGGCTAATCACCTTATGTCACTGTGGTCCTGGCTTACAGGCTAATCACCATATGTCACTGTGGTCCTGTAGACACTGATGCTGTCTACTGGATTATCTGACCCTTTTGGCACAACCGTGCTGGGAGGCGAGGGTGAACATGCCTAACTGAAGGTCCATGTACCCTGGCATGCCGATGGTGACACGAGAGGAGCACACTGGCACTACTACCCGACAGCTGTGTGGCATGGTGAGCAGGCTACCCGACAGCTGTGTGGCATGGTGAGCAGGGTTGCCTGCCCCTGATTTCCGTTTGCTATGTGGTTATGAATAAAGTGATAAAGGATAAAGAAGAAAAAGAAGGTGGGGGGCTGGAAAGGTGGCTCAGAGGTTCTGGAGGACCTGAGTTTGGTTCCTGGTACCTGCATTGGGCCCCTCACAACTGCCCACAACTCTAGTTCCAGGACACCACTTTCTTCTGGGTGTGCTGCAAGGGCACACACACCGACATACTCTGATACACTTAAGAGTGAATACATCTTTAAGAGAAGGAGGAAAAGGAACGTGGGAGAGTGCTGGCGTGGCCACAGGATCTCACTTGCTACTTACTTTCTCACGAGTCTGCAGAGTCGCTTCCTGTTGAAGGGCGGGGTGCTCTTCGAGTTGGCTATTTCCAGGAGGCGATTAGCAACAGCCTTATAGTCAAACTACCAGGAAGAGACAGGAAACATGAGCAGCGGTGAGACGGTATGGCCTATCTGAGTCACTTTCTAGGTGCTCTTGGGAGCAGTCTTCTCCAAAGTGGGGTCTGTGCAGAGCACAATCTGCCTGATGAGCCTCCTTCTTTACACTCATCCTGGGTCCTCAATCTTAGACTCTAGAATAGTCTTTACTTTTTCAAAGCACAAGTGTGTATGCATGTGTGTAATGGCACATGCCTCTAATCCCAGCAGTTGGGGAGCAGAGGTGGATCTTTGTGAGTTCAAGGCCAGCCTGGTTTACATGGCAGTTCTAGAGTAGCCAGGGCTATGTAAAAGAAAGACCTGCTAACTAACCAACCGACTAGCATGGTGGCACACAGCTGTCCTCCCAATCCTTGGAGGGGTAGAAGGACTGCTGTGAGTTCCACTCCAGCCTAGACTATACAGCAAGATCCTGCTTAATCAATCTCCCCACAACCTCCACTAGGGCTGAGGCTGCTGAAGACAGACACACAGACGGCAGTGCTTAGAAAACGGGGCTCAGTGTCCTCCAAAACCCACTTCATTGTTCATTGTTTATTTTTGATAGGATCTTTCTGCGTATGTAGCCCTGGCTGGCCTGAACTCACAGAGATTTGTCAACCTCTGCCTCCTGAGTGCTGGGATTGAATGTGTGTACCACCATGCTTGGCTTCATTTGGCTTTTTAGTTTTTGGGTTTTTTTTGAAACAGGAGTTTCCTAGGTAGTCCAGGCTGTTCTTGAACTTGAGACCCTCCTACATGCTGAGAGTCCATGTGCACAACACCACGCCAGGCTCAAACCCAACTCTTTCAAATTTGTCCCCAGCAAGCTCATTCTAAGAATGGCGATGTTAATTACAGAAGGGATTATTATAAAGGACTTTACATTTTCAGCCCTATGGCTTAATGAGCTCTGACCCTAATTCTCTAGCCAAGCCACCGCAGGTCAACCCACATTCTATAAAAAGCAAAAGCCGCCCCCACCTGGAGAGGTGACCCTGAATCTTTCCAGGCTGCACAGACGTCTCTTTCTCTGCTGCCAATGACTCCGTCTCTGAGGCGTTCGTCCAGTGCTGCCAAAACACACCACAAAGACAAAGACACAAGCTTGACATTCAAGAATGGATGTGGCTCAGACTGTCCAGGCTCGGTTCAATCCTTATTACCAGGGAGAACACGAGTGACTGCTGCCTGGGCAGATACTTGAAATTAGTCTCTGAAAAACTCCCAGGCTTTATTTTATATGTGAAGCTTGAGATCTTGTCCCCAGTACCAACCCCATACTGAACAACTCTACACTCTCCCCCCGTGCCCGCAAAACGACTCAAGCCTGCAGGAAGGAAGCTGTGTGCTGGAGGGGAGCCACAGGAACAAGCGTGTGTTCTTGACTGCACGGCATGGGTCAAACACCTCACAAAGGAGGTGACAACTAGGAGAGACAGCATCAACTGGGCCCAGTGTGAGTGGTGTTGGGTGTCTCTCTGGGGACCAACTGTGTACATGTGTCTCTTATATACCCTGCTTTATTTTTTGGGAGAGCTATGTTCAGTGAGATGCCAACAAAGTGCTTGATGAAGACTTAAAAACCAAGAACAGAGGGCTGGCAGGCTTATTCAGGCAAGTACAAGGGGCCTGAGTTTAACCCTCAGAACCCACAGAAAAAAATGTTGGGCATGGCAGTACAGGCTTCGAGGCTCAGCACAGGGAAGGCAGCAACGGGTGTGTCCCTGGGATGCACTGGCCAGCGTCTAGCCTAATTAGGCTTCTTCCAGGCCAATGAGGAGCCTCATCTCAAATAAGCAGTGGCTGAAAGCTGAGGAGTGACTCCCAATGCTGACATTTGGCCTCCGTATGAAAGCATACACACATGTGTGTGCACACACACAGACAAAACCGGTATACAACAATGAGCAAAGCCCAGGCAGCCAAGCAGTGCGGCAGAAAGGAAAGACCAAGCAGCAGCCTCTTACCAGCCTTCTTCCCCCTGGCCGGCTCGTCTGCAGGGAGGCCACTATCATCCTCTTTGGTTTTCTGCTCTTCCACAGACTCTTCAGGTACACAGGCAGACTGATCTACAATGGCTTCAAAAACACCCCTCGCTACAGTCTGGACCAGCGTATGGCTGAGGGCGGAAGCACAGTGGAGAGAATGGGATTAAAACACTCCGACAGGAGCACAGTGGAGAACAGCTCGGATAAGTGCGTGCTTGTGCATGTGCCTGCCTGGTGTGCCCACCAACTGTTAGCAGGGACTCAGACAGCTCTGAAGCAGGTCCACTCAAGAGTCAAGGAATCACCATGCGCCACAGGACAGACAGACAGACAGAAGGCGGGAATCTGGTGTGGGAGAGCACCTGGACTGGCAGCCAAGCACTGCTGACAAGGGGCCAGAACCTCTACCCTCTTCCTTTCTGAGCAGGATCTTGTGTAGGCTGGGCTGGCCTGGCTCAGGTTGTGAGGCTGTTAGCAATGGGTGCTCCTTACTCTAGATGACTGCCTGGCACTGCACTGTGCTGTACGACACAACTCCACCCTCGGGCACCAATGGAAGCACTGAGAACACACGGGCCAGAGCCACTTACTCCTTAGTCTTGGCAGCAATTCTGCAGAACGGATCGATGAACTTGAGGTTCTGATCCGCTAAGAGCTGCAATTCAGACGTAAAACAGAGGGAAAGTGAGGAAAGATAGCCTTTTCTCTTCTCTGACATGTTCTAGAACAGGAAGCACCCACCCCTCTCACAGGTCAGATCAGCAGCACGCATGCCTGTCCAGGCAGTCCCAGACGCAGGAACCCCAGAGCCTCGCTCTGGCTTTCTGCGTGTCTTAGTGCAGTGACCCAAAGCACGAACTGGTCAGGGCTAAACTGTGGCACTCATGCCTCTTTCGATAGCTGGGTGTGGCACCTGTCTAGCAAAAGGCCCTGGCTAGCTCCAGAATGGCAAGGAAAATATGAATTCTATGCGGATGCCGACTCAGACCATGAGACAAAGCCATTCTTTATGTTTAAACTTCATTCATTCGTTCATAGATTCAATGTAAGTGTATGTGGCTGTCCCTCTCAAACAATTTTTATTTGTAAGTTCTTTTACTTAATATATATATAAAACATTCACTGCTAGGCAGTGGTGGCACATGCCTTAATCCCAGCACTTGGGAGGCAGAGGTAGGCGGATTTCTCAGTTCGAGGCCAGCCTGGTCTACAGAGTGAGTTCCAGGACAGCCTAGGGCTACACAGAGAAATCCTGTCTCGGAAAAACAAAAAACAAAAAACAAAAAACAAAAACTCACTACAGAATGTCAAAGAGAATAGTAGAAATTGTTGATACTCCCAAACTAAGAAAATCATCTGTACATAAAAGCGTACCTTTTCCTTCCAGTGTTTTGTCCATTTATATTGGGTAATCTGCATAGTGCTGTCTATTGTCTTTCCCACACAGCTCTGGAAACACTCAACATAGCCTGCTTTTTTTTACCTGTTGGACTCTGTAAACTGTTTTCAACTCTTTCTGCAGGGGGAGGAGGTAGGGTCTTGCTATGTAGCACAGGTCTGGAACATGAGATTTACCTGTTTCAGTGCTGAGATTATAGATGCCTGAACATGGGGCCTTGCATTCCTAGCTCCTGCCTGAGCTACCCCAGCAACTGTGTGTGGCTCAATCCTACTTGATAGGTAAGACTTCTAGATACATGTACAGCGTGCAGTTCTGTCTACAAGTCCACTAGCTGTCTGGGACGGTCTCAGAAGGGGAGAAGTCACAGAGAGGTTCCTGTTTCTGACAGTACCCTTGGCAACCCAGAGTATGGTGGTTCCATCCCACTGCTGGCTGGACAGCACTGTTCCTTACCTCTCTCCCTCCTACAGTGGAAAGCTCATCCAAGTACATATCAATCAAGTGGGATCTCACTCCATCGGGAGACTGAGTCTCGGGACTCAGGATCTCCTTCATCAGGATGTCCAAAAAGAGTGTGATTTGGCTGAAGAACAGCAAGAAGACAAATACCACACAGTTGTTTCTTTAAAGACATTATCGCCAATACTGTCCTCTTTTCAAAGAACAGACAAAAATACATAGTTTACTGCTTATACTGCATAACAGTCAATGTGAGGCCCCAAGAGAAGAAACAGTTCCTCTATCAGCTTCAAGTGACTGCTGCAGGCTCTCCACTGGATTTACACTCCCTGCAATCCACATCTATTTGCTTCTCATAGCACTAGATAATGGCAGGTATAGATCAGCCAATTCGTGTTTCTGATTATCTAAAATCTCAGAGGACCCTATTATTCTATAAAGATGGGGGGGGGCACGAAAGATCAGAACTAGGGCCTCATATCCATTAGGCAAGTGCTCCATTACTGAGCCACCCAGCAACTCTGACACGATTTTAATATCACCACATGTCAAGGTAAATAGTTTACCAACCTTTCTTCCCAGGCATTCCGCTTGAGCACTTCAAAGGACTGCCTCAGGACCAGGCGGATCAGCTAAGGGTCGACATATTTTTATAGTAGAAGTAAAAAAGGAGTAACCATCTTGGCAGAACGAGGACCCCAATTCTGGATCCCCAAAGTGAGACAATGTCCTTAAATCTATTTAACTTCTGGATTAACAAGATTAAGTGGTAGATGTCTGTACCCAAGAATATACAGAGTCTGCCCCCAGAACTCCCAGAAAACAAACAAAACCAATATAAGACATGGCAGTGCTCCCCAGCCTCATTCCCAGCCGCTCAGACAGGAACAGAGGTACCCTTGGCACATGCCCAATTCTGCCACACTGTGCCTGGACTTCCACTGTCTTCTTGCTTGGATGGAAGCTAGGTCTGAAGATGGCTGGGCAAGCAAGGCAACTCATGTCTGAGAACCTTACACCCATGTTCTCGAGTGTGGGTTACTTTCTTCCCAACAGCCTTTCTTTCTCTTAACTCTACTGCTTACAAATCTATAAACAGCAAGCTGGGCAGTGGTTGCTTGGGAGGCAGAGGCAGGCGGATTTCTGAGTTCAAGGCCAGCCTGGTCTACAGAGTGAGTTCAGGACATCAGGGCTGCAGAGAAGCCCTGTCTTGAGAAGCCCAAACCAAGCAGCCAAGCATCCAAACATGCTGCCCGCCCCCAACCCCCAAGAAACCCTTGTCTCAAACTCCAACTCAGCTTCAAAATGAAAAGAAAAAGAAAAAATGCCAGGGAAGTGCACTGTGCCAAACTACACTCCAGCTCTCTGCTGGTCTTCACATAGAAAATATTCTCTGTGTAAAACTCTTTGAGTCTGCATGGAGGAAGGCCCCACCTTACCATGCAGTACTTGTCCAGCCGCAGCTTGTCTATCCCTTGCCACTCTCGATTCATGGTCTGCCAGAAGGTTTGAATGAACAGGTGCTCTGCAGGAACAAGAGGCTCTCAGTGCTCCGCCACCGCATGAGCACACAGCAAGAAGGAAGCAACAGAAAACACATCTAGTTCTCTTTACAGAGCTATCTCAAGAATTCTTGGACAGATGGAGCTGGGCCAATGGCTAAATATGCTCAACGATTTTCTTTAGAGTTATATAAGGCCCTTTCTACCACACCTGCAATCTACCCCAACCAACCCCAATCTAGCAACGCTGATGATGAGCATCCTTATAATCCATGTACAAACGCAGGCTTTTCTATGTTACATGCTGATGTTGTTATTTAATCCACAGATTCCTTATTTACTGATTTTTGAACACTCCCTTCAAATATAGGGTTTGGCTGCCTCCAAGGCTGGTTCAGGACTCTCACACTACCTGCCTCAGCCTTCTCAATGTTGGGATTACAGACATATACCACCACACCCAGCACAATTCATAAACAAACACAGAATCTTGGGTGTTGTAAGTCAGCCAGAATTTAGAGTATGAAACAGAACTGACTGCTGAACAGCTTCAGAAATCACCACCTTTCCTTTTAGGTAGAGATTTACCGTGATTTACTGCCAAGATGGCTCTAATCTTGGCCAGGGTGCACCTGAAAGGTTACCGTATGTAACGGCAACGGTGTCACAGCTTCTCAGTGTGAAAGTAACCTGAATTTGAAGACTTTGGAGGAGAGCTGATCAGTCTCTGAAATGTCCTAAGATCTCTGTTCAACACTAGTGAGAGGCTCCCATATCACTAACTCCCAGAAGACCAGAAGAAAAGCATTGATGAGGTTCCCCAGGTAAGCTATCAAACCTGCTACCAAGGTAGCCAAAGCCAGGAAAACTGCAGGACTTACGAGCCTCCGAGCTGTTTACAACGTGGATGAGTTGGGAAATAATGTTCGCTAGCTCCTCCTGCAAAGGTGGGTTGGGGAGAAACATTGGTTATTAGGTCGTCACAATGATGGGGTGCTGTGGGCTGTACCTTCCTCCCTCTGTGGTTGGAAAGCCTGTGACTTTTGTTCTAGGTCTGTGGCTGACACCCCAGGTTTTATCAAATGTGTAACTCTAAACGTCAATCAACTACTAGGCTAATGTCATATGTTTCTGGAAAAATGCTACAACTAAATGTCCATGCCTCTGGTAAACGGTTGAATGATTCCAGAAAATAATCTCACTACCACTCAACCTTCCCTTTTTGGAGACAGGATTTTTTACACAGTCCCAGATATCCTGGGATTCACTCTGTAGACTAGGCTGGCTTTGAACTCAGAGAAATCTGACTGCCTCTGCCTCAGAGTTCTGGGATTAAAGGTGTGTGCTACCATGCCTTACTCCTTTGTTACGATGCAGACTACACGGAATCTACTAATGCTGCAGCGCCAGAAAGCACAGAGCTGCCTTGCTGGTGCTTGTGCAATGGGGTGTGCACTCTCGGCTCCTGTCAGCCCTGGTCAGGAGGGCTGCAATGCCAACGGGCTCCTCTAGGTTGTGCTTTGGGCACTGCTCTGGCTCCTCTTGTGCCCAGAGTTCCTTATTTGTCTTGAATGAACTCCAAGACTTGGAAATGATGTTCCTTTTTGTTGGTTCTCTTCCTTCACTAAAGCTGCTTGTTGCTACTTCTGAATATAATCTTACAATATTTTGCTCTGCTATCCCACTCAAAATATGTTCAGTAGAGTCAACGCCGTGAACCGAGACAAGTCACCGAAAGTAGCAAGGCTTCACACACAAGATAAGTGCTACCCAGAAGGAGTCCATACTGGGGCTCGTGCGTTGTGACCCTTACTCCCTTGTAGGTCTCGTTTCGGATATTACAATAAAACTCTTCTAACAGTAGTATCAGTGGCAAGCTCAGTGGGCAGGGATAAAAGCTGGCCTGTGAATTCTGGGCACCAGGGCACCTCATGGTGCTTTAGCCACAGGGCCTGGCTGCTTCTTTTGTGTGGAAACTGAAATTCAGCAGGTCACTGACCACCTCGCCTGGGCACCAGGCCCTCTGGGACCTTCACGAGGCCCACTGACCATGCATTGTAAACCCCAGAAAGTAAAACAGAAACGTTAAGAACGCCATGTCAAACCTACCATAGAAGCTATGAAATGACGAGAGCAATAGGGGATCTATGACTTAGCGTGTCCGATATGTCTGAAAGCACAGCCTAAGTGCCCGCCGCCCCTTCCTGAGGGGACAAGAGCTGAGACAATGGCTCCTTGAAGCATTTACTTCCATCTGTTTGGGGATGGCAGCAGATTGGCGTCCATCGTGGCAAAGGTCCAGGACCATGACGAGGGGACTGCGTTACCTGCAGAAGGGGCTCGTCCTGCACCCACATGCAGTAGAAGAGTCCTTTCCATATTTTTAGGAGTTCTTCCTGACTGAAACTTCCTGCAGGAGAAAACAGCGCAAGCACCTTAGAGTCTACACTCTTTCGTTAACGTTTACAGTTGCTGCATAAGTGGCAGACCTACTACATTCACTCCCTTCCTCTGCACACCTTTCCCTAAACCTGAAGTACACCTCATGCTAATGGCTAATGTTCCAAGCAAGCCTGTGAAGCACCACACATTCACTGTTATCAGCCAAGGGAGGGTGGCCATGGGGGCAAGTCCTTATCTGCATATGCGACACTAAAACTAACCCATGTGCCTGGCATACCAGTTGCCAAGCACACACAAGGTCTTGAACTCATCGCTTGAACCAACAATGGAAGAAAGGAAGTTTCTGGTCTATTGAGTGAGTTCCAGGACAGCCAGGGCTACACAGAGAAACCCTGTCTCAAAAAAACAAAACACCAAAAAAAGGGAAGTTTCACCATCTTAATGAAGGAAAAACTACAAATCTATAAAAGATTCAAGAGTCCCCAGTCACAGTGTCCCTAGCAAATGGCAGAACCATTCCTGATCCACTTCCAAAGACAGAAGACTGGGCCAGCCTGAGGATGGATCTGCTCAAGTGTACTTTTAAAAGGGTCCAGCCATGGGCAAAAGTCAACCATGCTTTATCTTCTGAATGTGCCAGCTCTTAATTGGTTTCAGCCTATTTTAAGTGGCATGGCTTGGAGGGGTCACTGCTATGCCCAACTACTTGTTGCCGAGCTGCCAGCTTCATAGCCGGCAGCTCCTGGTGTCAGGAAGCAAAGATGACTGAATGACGAGGCTAGGGGATACGGAACATTTGTGGCTCTGCTGTGCCACAGATGGTCTCTACCTGCGAGACTGGGAAGCAACAGTAAGTCTTTTCAGCACCACTCTGGGAGAAATTAAATGAATCAAAGCTTTTTTTGCTGGTTCGTTTCCTTAATTTTTGAGACAGGGTCTTGCTACTTACCTCAGACTGGCCTTGACACTTGAGATCCTCCTGCCTCTGTGTTCCACCTCACACAACTCAAGTATGGATTTTAAACCAGTGTGCTATTATTAACTCTAAAAGATACTTTTAAAATGACAAAGAGCCCTTGCAATGGACTGTAGTGTACTCAGTGGGCCAATTTTATTTTATGACTGATTTAAGAGCCATCTCCAGGCTGGAGAGACAGCACAGTAGGTGAGCCCATCTGTTATGCATAAGGACCTGACCGACTCTTCAGCTCCACATAAAAGCTATGTGTGCCTGTGATTTCCAGTGGTCAACTCAGCCTAAGCAGAAACACTAAGCTTTGGGCTTGGTCAGAGACCCGCCTTAAGGGAATAGTGGAGAGATCACAGAAGCCACCCAACGCCCACCCTCGACGGCTTTTACAAGTGCGCGCACGCACACGGGCCCTTCCAATACTCTCCCAAAAAGGTTTTTAAAGGAAGGTTTTTCTCCTGTTAACACCTTTATAATGTTGCAGTTTGATTCCTTTGTGGTAGTTTTCTACTTGTAACAAAGATGGCAAGTGTGGGAGCACATGCCTTTAATCCCGCTACAGATGCAGGCAGAGTTCCAGCTGAGGCTACTTAGCAAGACCGTCTCAAACAATCAACCCACAATCTCAAACACCAGGGTAACAGAAACCATAGTACAGTTAGCTAATCAAAGCACATTCCCTTAAGGAGTACACGTACAGCTGACGTGTGAGCTGGCTTCTCTCTGATAATGTAAATATGGCACACCCTACCTAGCACCTCTCCAACTGCAGTTCCAACTTTTCTTGTCATGGTAACCTGCTTCTATTTACTCATGCTCCAAGACTATGCATGTCCCCAGAGAACTGTGGTTCTGGGTAAGGATTGGTGACTTCAGAAATTACTTTAGATCACTTGGATCAAACCACACCAAACCATCAGCTGGAACTTAACACAGGAAAATCAGTAACAGACCAGTCTAAGGAATCATATAAAATTTGAGCTGTACCTCAAATACTAGCTTATAGAAAACCTACAGGGCAGAGATACATATTAAATGAGACAAATGACCCATATTCTGTAACAAATAAACAGAACCGGGGGTGGGGGCGGGGAGAAAAGAAAGATAAAGAGCTGCTAGAAATTAAGTCTGCACATAGACCAGCCAAAGGAGTCTTGTTTGGATTGACATAAAAACAGAAAAAGACGGTGAGAAAAATCCAACAGACTGAATCATTCATGACATCAAGACTTTTTATTTGTGTGATTTTTCTGAGTCTTTCTATGTAGCCCAGGCTGGCCTCACATTCTTACATTTTTCTGCCTCCACTTGTGATGGCAGGTGCAGACCCCTGGGCCTGGCTGAGATCTTTTTTATGGTGTAAGGAGGTGCTATGGTTGTTAGAAGAATGCTTACCTTTGGGGACTAAATGCTGTGAGGTGAACGGAAGTGACACATCAGCCGGCCAGTTAAGTGCTTGGAATCAACACAGGGGGGAAAAGAGGGTGCTTCTCACGTCCCTGAATTGCTCCTCAGTGGGGCAGGGGGAAGTGTGGGAAGTTGCCAAAGTTCTACCATGGGCTTTGTGCTTTGATTTGATGCCTGAAGAAATTTCCATAAAGTGGGTGGAAAGCCATGGCCGTTAATGAGCCACAGCACAAGAGATTAAAGTTGCCGTTCCACATGAGGCCAGGGCCAGGCACTTCAGGTCTGCCGGCTGCACTCACCGTGAGTCCCTTCCAACTGTAGGATTTCAGGGTAAGGCTGCAGAGGGAGGCAGTGGGCTGAGGTGTGCCAGCAATGAGGGCTCATGCTAGGTCAGAGGCAGGGCAATTAACCTCAACATACAGTACCATCCAGGCTCTGGGGATGTGTGACTTGGTTTGGCACACAAGCCTTTCAAGTCTCACAGTGGGAGAGCAAAAGAATGGGGACTACCCAGTGGGGCAGAGCTTCCTCAGAGAAACTATGGTTCAGGGGTCACTGGTTGTCTTCCACCCAGGGGCATCTCTTTGCCTTTAAAATGTGTGGCACAGATGCTGGGTGGACTGTGGCTGACTAAAATCATCTTACCTTCCTTCTAAGTATGTCTGGAACTCCCAGTCTCACCCCAGGTCAAATACCCGCACAATGAAACTACAGCTTGCAAAAAATTCACAAAATTCCAAAAGTTGTAGTCAATTCTAATCCACCAGCTTGACCCTAGATGGACACTGGGATCCGCCTAATCATATACTCCTGAAGACCTATTCTATGCCCACAACCATCACACACATCTCAGAACAGTATGGCTACACGCACTGGATGTGTTAGTTACCATAATCTATACATTTCACACTTAAAGCACTCAGTATGTACTATTATCTCCGCCCCCCC